>JAKSZP010017102.1:0-307065 GCA_022478985.1 Massospora cicadina
TTATGATAACCATGAATTTTGAAGGACTATCAAATTGGAGCACATGTGGAAAAAGCCTTAAAATCATTTCAAGACATCCACTGATGCCTACATTTTAAAATATGCCACTAAGGGCTTCTTTATGAATTGAGTGCATGATAAGATACTTAATAAGTACCAGAAAAGCGTTGACTCTATGGCCATAGGTTCTCAATAACCTAATTCAAAGCACCAACTCCTTTTTTGTATCTGATGTTTGGTAAAGTGGGAGGAAATGTTGCGGCTGGTTTGACCTAACATCTGTATATTGTTTATCTTCTTGATTTAATATAAATAATATGTAGAAAAAGGCTTTAATCAAGTTGCGTTTTGCTAATATTGATCCATAAGATTAAATTACTATGGATTACCTTGTCCCGCGGCCATTGTTTATAAAAGTAGTTGCTAAGTTGTATTAAATTACTATCAGTTAACTTGCCTTTAGTGAGTCCATTTTCTGGTATTTAAAAACCAAATTTTCTAATCGCACCGGTTTAAATCTTGACTTCCTGATACCTTGATTACCTTGTGTCATAATAACAACTAATTCAACCCTCAATAATTCCTCCACTCCTAATTTTCCCACATTGGTTTATAATGTAAGGAGTTAGTGATGAGATAATCATCAAGTCAAATATGAGCGATCAAGTCAATACAGATCAGAAAGTCAGAGAAGATTTTATTGCTATCAGTTAAAATGATCTTATTGGAAGCGGACTACCAAAAAACCTATAATTATTCAAATTTTTACTATAAAAGAAAGTCTTTTTTGTAAGCTTTTTGTTACTATCTTAATTCAGCTCTCTTTATTTAGTTGGGACTCCAACTCAGTAATTTAAAGAAATACCTGTCACTTTTGGCATGTAATCAAAACACCAAAAGTAGTGCTCACTACAGGGGGCCTCTGAGTTAGGATATTGTGAAACCATCTATCACAATCATGAAGTCTATTTTTACCTAAAGATAATCACAACAACGAGATGGGTAGTACAATACAATGTGTGCGGACTACTAGGACTGAGATTCCAAGAACCTAATGTATGTTTGAATTCTGAGCCAATATGAAGCTAAATGTCCACAATATAAGTTCTATTTCAAATTTTCAAATTAAATTAAAGCTTTGTGGGAAAACATTCAGCAACTCTTAGTTGGGGTGTTTATCCATGAGATCCATTCTAGCCAGTCATGGGTCAGTGATGTGCCCTCCATGATGAGGGACTTATATTAAGCCTCAAATTTACCAATAAAAGTCTGGGCTATATTTGTGCCATTTTGTGCATCCCGCTTTATAAACACTTATTACAAGTATTGGGGATCTATCATCAAGGGATAATTAACACATTGTTAGGTATTTATTTTTGAATAACTATGTTATTGAATTTTGCAATTCTGCCTCTAAGTTCCGGAGAGACAATTTTGATACAATTATTGACAATCACAATCTTATTATTGAAGTACAATAGCAAGTCACTCAACTGGATTATGGATTATGCAATTTTATTAACTCTTAGTTATTGGAGCATTTTTAAGAAACGCTGTTTGGATTTTTACTCACCTTTCCAGATTCCTAGGTTATCTTCTGGTTCGCTAGGAGATAAGTCCCACTAGCAAATGAATTGGTTATTGATTGACCTCTTTTAAGTTAGTAATGTCTGGGGATTTTAGACAATTCACCCAGGTTCAGATATGTTGGGGATTGATCTTTGCGAATACTTAAGATCTCATCAGGAAGAGTTGCTGACGAAAATTGGGGCATCTGATAGTTGATCATTAATTAACTATTAGGCGTACCAATTGAAATTGGCCAGATTTCATCACCAAAATATTGGAAATTTAATCTGCAATTGTGAGGCGAGTGATGCCGCCTGCAACTAGTAAATCAATTAGTTGGTTTGTGCCCTGCTATAATGGCAAAGATTTTTCATTACCTAAGCAGGTCGCTAGCCAAATGTGGTTGGTTCACAGTGATTGAGTGGGAACGTTAGGGATATGGTTTCTGGATCTTCCGTTTTCAGGTCTCTGGGATGTCTGATGGAGAAATCCTTAGCCTGATGGAGAAAACCATCGCCTGAAAAGACTTTTCAGGGAAATTAATGGCAACAACTACAATTTCATGACTGAGGCGCTAACTGAGTAGTTGTAACCAAATTCTCCCTATAAATTCCCTAGTAGTTTTATTAATAAAGTAGATCAGATCATTACAGAATGATAAGATTTGTTAAGATCAAAGTAGCATTAATAAGTTCTCTTCATCTTCTGTCTATAATTGTTGTACTACAATAATTGTGGACTCTTTTGTGTAATAAGGAGTAAGGATAGGATATCCTTAGAAGAGAATCAGACCTTTGAGGCAGGTCTCCTCCAACTCAGCATGATAGGATCTAAGGCTGGGAACCTCTGAATCTGAGTGTGGATTAAGGTCAGCCAGGATAGAGAAGAATTCCCTAATTGTCAAACTGTTCAGTAATTTGTGGATCGTCCCAAGTCTAGCGTTGGACAACATCTTGTTTATAAATTCAACTACAGATAATAGTTATCACTATATTATCACTAATATCTATTACTATCAAGCAACATGAATTGAGCACATAAATGAACCTGTGCAATTAATCTCTGGGAACAATCAGCAACGAAGCCAGAATTTAACAATTAGTGCTCACTACAGGGGGTAGTTGAATAAGATAAGCCAAAATAAGATGTCATATAATAAAGAATTAAGAAAGTTATGGACAGAATTGGCAACTATCAATAAGAACGCCTTGAATTCAGCCAATCATAGAGAATTTTCTGCCCTATAGGAGAGAGCTTCACTGAAATTGAGGATAATGTAGAAGAAATTTCCAATTTCAGAAATGAGCTACTTGGAAAAGTAACGTCACTGAAAAAGTAAAGAAGGAAATTTGGGCAGAGAAGTATTATTCCTGTAAACAGAATAAAGAAGACTGCGTTAGATTGTGCTCACTCAGTTTAGACATTATCCATCTATTGAAACAAGTTGACAACTGAAGAATCAAAAATTGTGAATGCAAACTTTATGTGGCGACTGACGCCAAAGATAAGACCCCAAAATCTCTAGTTTGGAATTTAACAACTGTTAGAAATATGCTGACACCATAAGGAAACTTTAAACTTTTTTCCTATAATGATAACATTAGTTACTATGATTTGATTTTACAGCAATTTTTAATAATCACACAGGAAATATGGGCATTTACAACATGTCTCAATTGAACTGGGCGAAAGCTGTAACAGGCAATGGGCAAAACGGAGCGCCAAAGGGCAAGAAGTGCCCCGGAGGGGGACTGAGAAACCAATGCTGCCAAGAAACCACAAACTGAGCCACCTCCCAAGTTTGTGGAGTTTACCATGAAGCACAACCAGTACACGGAAATCCAGTACAACCAACCCCTTTCGAAAGTAGAGCACAGGCTCTGACTCTACCTAGGGGTTGAGTCACCAACTTTGTGGGAAAAAGTGTGCGAGGCACAGGCCTCCCTCTTCCCCTACGCGGTGTACATGAACATGGAAACAGTCCCACACAGCTGGGTCAGTTTGGGCTTTGAGACTGAAGAAGATGCAGACACCGCTGCAAAAGTATGCGTCAAAGCTGCCTACCAAGGGCAAACAAATTGTGCACACCGTGCACACCAGATGGAACAAAGCGAACACTTGTTCATCTCCTTTGAATCACTCCCCCAACAACCTCCCCATAAGCAAATTGAGGAGGATCTCTGAGTTGGACTTAAACACTATGGAGATATTAAACAATTAAAATTACAAAGATTCCAATTGATGCTGAACCTGTACACAGGAAATGCAATCACCATAATCCACCCAATCCCTGAGATGGCTGAGGATCTCACGAGAATCCCTTGAATAGCACAATTTCACCGCCCAGATAGGAAAGTGTCAGAACCATTCCGTGTCACACTGGAACGTGCACCGCCAATCTGAAACCACTGCACAACACTAGGGCACAAGGAACATGCATGCTCAGTGAAGGAGGGCATCATGGCCCCAGAATTCTGCAATGACGCAATGGACAAAAATGTTGCAGAAGTTGGCAATTTGATAAATGCCAACCACGCATTCCAATGGATAGAATGGGATCTACCTCATTATAGACCTAGTAGCACCCAAAGCACGCAAAATGCTGCAAAAGGCCCGCAAGTGGGAAGTGGCCAAGGTGGCAGCACTCACGCCTTCACCATCAACCCCAGCAAAATTCAGGAAGACATTGAGGAAATCATCCGAGCCAACCAATCAGAACAGACTTCCCAAGCTGAGGAGGACATGGAGGAAATCATCTGAGTCACCAAATCAGAGCAGTACGTCCAAAAGGAAATTATTCTCAACAATGTGACTGAATTACCAAATGACATCAATCATGCGAAATCAGCAGAACAATTTGGCTCTACTATGGGTGGAAAAGCGGGATCCAATTCTCCAAAATTGCACCACAAAACCTCAGAAACAACTTAGCGCACCGCACCAATTCACCTTGGGTCACAAGTGGAAGAATATGTCACAATATCGAAAAACTGCGATTTCTATGAGAAAAAGTTGCAAGATATGGAATTAAATGATGCCACATAATACTGGTCCTATGACTTAAAGTAGGACCAGTAATAAGGGCGTTGGATGTGGGCCGGGCAGCCCTCCCAACCGCTCCTGAGGCGCCATGGGCACCTTAGTAACAATAGGTATGCTAAACATCGTGGGAGCCAGGACTTATACGTCCCAATCCAAAAACTGGACTACATGCAAAAACCCCTGTAGATAACTTGGTCATCCAAGAAACCCACTGTCCACAGTGAGCAGAAGGATCCTGGTCAACCAGGGTCTCACCATCCCTATCAATTTGGAGACACACTGTGGGGTGGTCATCAGAAATAAAAAAAACTAAAAATTATAAACTCCTCCTCATTTCTGCACAGCTGAATTTTGTTTGCAACAGTTGTAACCCAAGAGTAAACTATTTCAATTACAAGCATCTACACACTGTGCACTGCAGCTGTGAGAAAACAATTTCTCAAAAACATTCCAACACTCACCCTCCCACTTGATACCATTCTAATGGGCGACTTCAACTGCTGTGATAACTCCAACATGGATTGATGGCCTAATACCAGGGGATAGCCCACCAAGACACATTGAGTTCCGTGCATTGAAGGCATCCCTAGGCCTACATGACACCATCCCCCAGGTCACCACCCCTTCCCAACATGACCTGCTCCAACATATGAGAGGGAATTCTCACATCAATGAGCTGCATTGACTTTATCCTCACACTGAAAATACACTGCTGGAAAAATTCCAAATTCACAACAAAAAAATCATTTTTCTGACCACTGACTCATCTTAATGCAGTTCTCACCAACCCAAATTCCCACACAGGCGTCAACCTAGAGGAAGCTACACCTGGAAAACATAAAATTGCCTAAAATATCCAACTTGGTCGAACATGAGGCCATAAACCCTGAATTAGCATCCCCGCTCATATTAGATCCCATTGAAACCTGGGCAAATTTTAAAAACCAAAGAAATATATAAAACTCATCACATCACCTCGCATACGTACACTGCTGACACAGCTACAATTAGGCGCACCTTGGAGGAGCTGGACCACATTGAGCTTAACATCCCAAAATCCAGCTACAGCCCCAATTTGGATAACAAATGGGCGGAAATATCAGCCCACTTAAACGCTCTCATATTCGAACACCAGCACAGAATTAAGGTATTGAGAGAAGGTAAGTTCATAAACGAAGGCGAAACCTGCTCAAAGTACTTTTTTCGCCAATTCCACTCCCACGGCAACCAGCCCGCATGCACACAGGTCCACAAAGTTGATGGCACCGTGGCAACTGACCCAACGGATGTCAAGGCTGAAGTACACTGCTATTACACAAAACTATATTGTGACACCCCTAATGGACTCCCAAAAGTTGAAAAATTTATATAAAATGCAAGAGTACAAAACACACCGCCAGAATACAACCTGCTAAACGTGATAACAAAGGAGGAACTCTGGGACACAGTCCGTGGAGCACCTAGTAGGAAATGCCCAGGACCTGATGGGATACCCTAAAAATTTTATAAGAAATACTTCAAGCAAATCGCCCCCCTCCTTTTAGCATCCATGAACCTATGCTTGATGATGACACTTCTCCTACCTGGCGTCCAGGACTCCTATATCATAACCCTGTACAAAAAGGGTGACAAATTGGACCTGGCCAACTGGCGCCCAATCGCACTCTCTAGAACAGATACAAAGCTACTTACAAAAATTTTATCATCCAGATTAGGCACAATAGCCTCTAATATTCTGTCACCCAATCAATTTGAGTTCATACCAGGGCGCTCAATCTGGACTAATATACACTCAGTTGCCAACATATGCCAATCCAAAGCATCTGGAGCCCTGGTTTCTTAGACCAGGAGAAGGCATATGACCGCGTTAGCTGGCCATACCTGAAGGAATGCCTGAGCGCCTTCAATCCCACCCAGATCATAAACTGGGCGATGCTCCTCACAGAATCAGCATCCATGGCTGTATGCGGCCCAGGCTTTCTAACCAACAAGATCACATCACGCAGAGGGCAAAACAAGGGGAGCCCCTCAGCCCACTGCTGTACAACTTCAGCTTTGATCCACTCCTTCGCGTTGCTGACTCAAACCTCATGGGCATAACCGCACAAGGCCAGTCACCAGTCAAGATACTAGCCTTTGCGGATGACTGCATAACAGGTATAGCTAATAATAATGATGCCCACAAACTGGTACGCACCATGGAGGAGTATTCCATTGGGAGTAACGCATTGCTCAACAAAAGAAAAATGGAAATAATCCTTCTAGGCAGGTACACCAACAACAAGGCTACAACACACAAACCTAACAGACCCCCACGAAGGAACAACCCACATATCCTACCCTTTTCATCATCTCCTTCAACCAACCTTGTCCTTCAACTTGGGGTATGGCCGAAGACAGGAGGGTGCGCCAAAGAAACAATGGAGAATAACCTACTACAGCAGATGACCAACCGAGTAGCCTCCCTTAAGGGAAAATCCCCAGGATTAACAGGGCGAGTAACAGTTGTCAACTCACTCATCCTCCCAATGCTGTAGTTCCTTAACACATGCAATATTTTTCTCACCAGCCTTAATGTTCTCAATCCGCGCACTCATCCAGGGCTGGCTGTGGCCTGGGACCCAGCCACCTGTACGGGTGGAAACATTCTTTTGCCCATGCTCCAGTGGAGGCATGAGCCTAATGAACTTTGAGGTCCACGCCAATCATATACTGGGCACCTGGATAAATGAAGTCCTTGCCCCAGACCTCCCTCAACAACACTGGTCTAGAGCAGCGAGGGCCAGATTTGCACAGGCGCTAAAACTATCCAACCCGCACAACCCATCCAGCCTGCTCACATACCTCACAAACCACCTCACTGAAGTGGGCCCTCACAGAAATCCCCCATACTTTAAACAACTCTTATGCACCATTCGACACATGGGGTGACCATCACTATCACAGGCACTAGTCAGGGAAGGGGCAGACCCAGAGCCCACTTTATGCTAAAGAACCCAGAGGACAACTCCCAGAGGTACATTCATGATGGGACCCCAGACATAGCAAGAATAGACTACCTGGACGCTCTAGACATCCCATATGACCTCACACAGCATAAGGCAATATGGAGGCTGACACACCATCGGCTCCTCCAGCCAAGGGTAAGAGCTAGCACCTGGTGCTTCCCTAGAAGAACCTACAGGACCTCAGATCGCGCCAGTTCACTCCATGCGGAGTGCGCAGTGTGTGGAGGGGAAGGCACCCTACACCACTGCCTCGAAGCATGCCCCCCATCAAGAGCCATATGGCGGGAAGTTGCGCGCCTGCTTAGGATCCAGAATAACCGGGAACTTTACATCTCCAGGAGCCTCCTAGCGCCCTAGATCAAGTCCCCAATATGACCTACCCTTCGCTCCCTAATAGTAACCATTGCAATGTGGACAATCCACAACATTGCTTTGGATGCGTTCAAGGGTACCATACCAACCATCTGTGGGACAATCAATAGATTCCACGTCCACATACTAGAACACTTCCAAGACTGGCTTTATGGATAAATTAAGCTGAGGCAACAAAGGCTCGTAGAGTCATGGTTCCCAGTATGGATTCTACACATGACCCCTTCCTCCAAACCTACTCCATAACAGGGGAAACCCCTTTGGAGTAGAATACTCAACACCCTCCCACACCTGGTGGTATTGGCTGGCAACAGGGGTAGCTCATTTACTCTGGGGTGCCTAATAAGTTCCACTTCGCCTTCCCCTTTCCCCTATTTTTTGGTTTTCTTGTCCCCTGGTCGACTCGCCTCAGTTAAATAAGATGCTGACAGCATTTGCTACCAATTCAGAAATGTCCCCCAAGATTGCTCCTCTAGTCAGTCAGTTAGCTGATCCAATAGTGGCAGCTAAAAAAATTTTTGAGAAAATTTAGTCACACCAAAACTACCCACTTAACATTGGGATAACACTCTTGCATTCTTCCACTTGTTTGACATGACTAAGTTTGAATGTGGTGATAGACAAAAAGCTTTGACGGTCATAAACTGCTTGAATACTGAATGCCAAAACTTAGCGTTACGTCATCTTGAGGGTGACAGTTGGTTCTATTCTGAGGCCAAGGCTGCAATTAAAAAGGGCTTTGAGAGTCCCTTGCATATTTCAAAATTCAAGCAAAGATTTATGTGTATTCATTTCCTAAAAGATGAAACCTTAGAGAATTTTGCTTTCTGATTCTACCAAGAATCAATGATTTTGGTCTGAGCAAAACTCTTGACCAATTTTGATGTGTGGATCGCATTACAAGAGGCTCTTCAGCCTTATTGTGACTTACATCAAATAATGCCTTCCATGCTAGTTACTAAAAATGACCACCTTACAAATGGTGGATCAGTTGAAGATTCTAGGAGCCGAGATTGAGGCCCCTAATGAAGCTCTAAGCCTAGCCTAGTCAGAAAGTAATTCCCACCAAATTGACCAAACCCGTTAAGGAATTGACTAATTGAACAGTGCTGGGAAACAAACCTGAGGGGTTCAAACGGACAGACAAGAGCAACATGCACTGTCACCAGTGTGGAGGGAAAGGCCACTTTGATGCCCAGTGCTTTAGCAAGAGTCGTAAGGAGCAATTAATGTGGTGCAGGCTAAGGAAGCCAAACCTGCACAAGAGTCAGGAAATGGGCCATGGCCTAGATGTAGATCAGTCTAAAGCTGCGGTTAAACCCGTTCCTCCCAATATCATTAATTAGAACATTGACATCAGTGATCTGTTTGTTGATGACAACGCGCAGGACCAGCTTCATCAAGTGGTCAGTTTAGACGTCAATGCTATAACCAGAGCTGGAGCAAAGGTGATTGACCCGGAAATAATCAAGGAGGTCACTTGCCCATATGCATGTTAACTAGTGGACAAGATCTAATCTGCTGAGAATCTGGATGAACTGGATGAGGTCAAATTAGATTAAGCAAACTTATCAATTCCCCTAAGCGCAATTAAGGAATCTTTTCCTGATTTGTTGGCGCAGTTAATTTACAACCTTGATTCAGCAAATAATGCTGCTATACACTCAGTAAACACTATTTTGCAATACTTTAAGTGTATGTATACTGAAGGGTGGTTAGCCTGGCAGGTAAAACTGCTTCCACCCTAGTGCAGGTTCTAAGTTCGAAATTCTGTACTGACTAAAAATTCTTGGTGTGGTATATTTGTCCCAAGGTCAACCCACCTCAAATATTTTTGTAAGTGTATGCATAATGATATACTGATCAGTTGCGTATGGGTGTGAGAAATTATTAACAGTGGGGCGCTGATTAATATTATCCTGACCAACAGTTAAAGCAAATGAAATTCTTTTCTGATTTGGAACACAAGAAAGAATATGGAACTGCCAAGCCTAATATTACCATCTCCTGTGGAGCATATAGCGCATTACCGCTCAATTTAGATCCTTGGTGGTATCCACCCCAACTATGGTTTTTGCCAAACAAATATATGACATTCTAATTGGAACTGATTTTTAAGGGAATAAGAGCTAAATGTAACTTCAAGGACAATACATTGACCATATTGGGTCAGGCGCTGCCTCTGGTCTTTCAGAGATATGGGGAAACTCCGCTTATCAGGAAAACAATTTCATCAATCTGATCTACAAAGATAGTATTATCCTAATTTGCTTCCAATCGGCTGGACTAAAGTGAAGAGAAATGCTGATGAAATCCTGGAAAATGGGAAATTCATTATAAACCAAGATGTCAAACACCATACTGCCAGGATCGCAGATTATAGTCAATAAAGGATTGCCTTTGGAATTACTGAGTAACTGTAAGGAAAGATCAGTAGCCCATGGAAGAAGTCCATAGTAGAGCCATGGGTGGCTCCTGAAATAGTGATGCTGGTCCATGATGAAATTTGAGTGGAAAACTATTGAAGATTGAGAAAAATCAAATTTTCGCATTTGTCTATCTTATAACAATGGAGGAATTTTGAAAATTCCATGCTTGGGACCTTCACCGAGATGGGACTGCTGGTAGGAGTTACTGGGAGTAAAAATCTGTTGGTTAACCAAGAGCAACTCGCTGATCTGGCAAAAAGACAGCAGGAGAAGGTGCTCAGACAATTGGAAAGGTATTGAGAAATCTTCGCCTAGGATGATTATTAGCTAGGATTTGCAAAGAATGTAATCCATAGAGTTGAAACCAAGTAAAATTTACCAATATGGACGAGACCAATCTGACAGTCAAAGGCAGCTGAAGCGGTAGTGGAAGAGGAAATCAGCATAACAGAGGAGCACATGCTCCTATTTATGTCATTGAGCCCCTGGGTGAGCCCTATCCTGATAGTGATGAAGAAGGACGGCTCTAATTTGGTGGAAATTTAAACTATATGAGGCTGAACAAGATAACAAAGAAGTAATTGTATCTACTACCATGAATTGATGATGCATTAGATACTTTGGGAGGAGTGAAGTATTTCTCTGAGATGAATCTAATCTTGAGATATTGGTAAATAGATTTGCCAACTGAAGACGAAAAGAAGTCTATTATCATTAATGCACAGGGGCTATATCAACCAACTTGGATTTCCCAAGGTCTTTGGAATGAACCTGCAACGTTCTAAAGAGCCATGGACGCCTATATTGAATGACTTGAAGTTGTTATGCGTCCTGATGTACTTAGACAACTTAAATGTGTTCAATAGAACTTTCACTGACTATTTGCACCACTTGTAAGAATTCTTCAAGAGACTGTATGTGGCTAGTATGAAGATCAAGCTGAGGAAGTGTCACTACTTTAAAAAGAGTTGGAATATCTGTGGTTTGATATCAACTCCAGTGGACTGCAGCCGCAAAACAAGAAGATTGAAGCCATAGAGATGATGACCATTCCAATAAGTGTTCAAGGTATCCAAGTGTTCCTTGAAATGGGCCAGATATTACCAAAGGTTCATGTGGGATTTTGCAATGATCGCCTAGCCTCTTTCCATTTGCTGAAGGATCCAAAGAAAGGATTCATATAGAATAAAGAGGCCCAGAATTCTTTTGATAATTTACGTTAATATCTTATAAATTCTCCAATTTTTAAAGATCCAAATTTCAATTTGGATTTTATAAGACAGACTGATGCTTTTTTAACGGCAGATTGGCACCATCCTGAGTCAATTGGATGATTTTGGGGACGAGCATCTAATAGCTTACATGAACCAGACATTATCAGCAGAACGTAATTATACTGTTACTGAGCATTAATGCCTTGCGGTGATTTACGCTATAAGCAATTTCAGGTATATTCATGGTACACACATTGAATTGGTGACTGACCACTCCTCCCTGCGTTGGGTGCTTAACCTGAAAGAGCCAGAAGGACGTCTGGCCCAATGGGCTCTGAAGCTTCAAGATTACAACTTTGAGATAGTTCACTGAGCAGGAGCTTCTCATCACAGTGTGTATGACTTACCAAGGTTACCAATGGTCCAAGTGGTACACTAACAGAATGATGAGATGTTTCAGAAAATGGTTGATAGAGAAATTTGAACATGCCCAAGAAATTCAAGGTGCGTTTTGAAAAGTGATGGAAACACCGTTACCAGGGTGGACAAGTATTCAAGACATTGACGGAAAATGACTGCTATTCCCAAAACTGTCAGAATGAGCAGAAATGATTCAAGATGCACATAAGGTTGTCAGACATAAAGACATGAGAAAGACAACTGACCAAAATTGCCAGTCTTAACAATAGGAGTCTATTAACTATGGTGTGGCGTATTATCTTGCTTACTGCATGGAGTGTTAGTTTCACAAACAACACAAGAACAAAACCAGATATCAACTGGTCTGCCATGGATATGCCTGGCATACTTATCCATTAACGTGATGGGACCACTGACTATGAGCACTGGGACAGTAAAATATAATATAGTTGTGATTAACCATTTGACCAGATGGGTTGAGATGAAGTCCTTGGCGAAAGTGGATGCTACAAGTAACGCACGGTTTATCCTAGATCAAGTTGTTTATAACCTTGGATGCCCACAAATCTTTTTGAGTGACAACGGAACAAATTTCACATCCCATGTGATCCCAAAATTGAACAAAATAATGGGGATCTGAGGAGTCATGTCTATACCCTGCTGGCTGGAAATGAACAGATTGGTAGAATGGGTAAATGGAATTCTTGCCATGACGCTGAAGAAGCTGGTTGCTGGAAAAACTTCCACGTGGGGAACCTACCTCAGTTTGGTGACATTTGCATACAATATTAGTTACCATATTGCAATGGGAAAAATGCCGTTTGAATTATTGTAAAGAAGAAAGGCCTCATTACCACTGGATTTTATTTTTGGTGGTCAAACCAACTTTTAGGATGAGTGCTGAGCAGTAATTACTATGACTTTCAAATATCCTGATTGAAACGAAGCTACAAGCATTTAATATAACCTTAAGTAAAAGATAAAGGCCAAGACAACGGACAATAAGAACCAATTGGCATTAACCAAATATCATGTAAGCGATAGGTTAGCCTATTGTAAGATGCATGGCTTTATAGAAAAAAAGTAGATGTTATGTGGTTGGGTTACATGTGAAGTACCTAGAGCAGTGGATTTAAGAAAAGATGAGAGTGTTCCCAAAGGACCACTGAATCATTTAGATGGTTAAGTCCTAAAAAAATTGCTGAACCAAAATAAATGGTTAAGTCTTAAATAATAAAACCTCTTAATAATGAAAACTGGTGGGTCAGAGTATACCTAAGAATCATTTTTAGATATATTAAATAAAAAGAAGGTCCGGTGAAACAAATAAAGGATATGTAGCATATATAAAGATAAGAAAATTATAAGAAAAAATGATAAGAAATAAATAAATAAGTAGAGAAAAAACATAAAAAAGCATATATTTTATAGTTTTTTTATTTTTTATCCTTGATTCAGGGATGATTCCGCCTATATCAACTCTTGGTGGAGAGAAGATTTATGATAGTAGGGATGAACAAGCCATCAAAATCTATTTATATTAACCGCTAGCAAGGGATAGACACACTAAAAGCCAAGTTCGCTGAGCAGAAGCTGAGCCTTTAGGGAATGTGATGAGGGGAAGAGAAATTGAGATTTAGGTACTTGCCAAATGCAATACTCTGGATTGGAGAGGAAGGCAACAGAAAAGAAAGAGGCAGTCAGAAAACAACCCCAAATAGCTACAATAGGGCACTGGCGCTGGAAGATAAGTCTTAAGTGCTTGCTGGTGGGATTCATTGAGAATTTGACATATGATCTGAACAGTTAGGGGAAGTCAGACTTTTTATACTGGTCGAAATTATTTACTTTGTTGTAAATTAAGCTCTAATTTACTTTATTTTTTGGGCAATTAATTCCTAATTTTATAAAATAAGATCTTTAAATAAAAAGAAAAAAAATGAAAGAATGATATGAGCAAAAAAAGTCATTAAGAGAAAAATTAACAAGATAAAATATAAAAAATCATTCTTATTTTTGCCATGAGAAAGACATCATTGGTAGTAACCTCCTGCTAAGGATGAGGATGGATATTAAGGAATCAAGGACTCCAAACCAAGATCTTAAAACAAGAAGGTCATATTCCCTGACTGGTGGGGATCTGGCTTTCCAGGACTAGCATTGGCACAAACAAACTGACTAGGCCAGCACAGCAGTGCGTCATGAGGACCGTGCTCTGAGGAGGTAACAGCAAGGAAGAAAGTAAGAAAACCACCGGCCAAAGGTAACCATGAGCAGCGTTGAGTGCAGAACAGCTGTGCTCCACTGATAAATTAAGAATTATTTGACCTGTCCTGAGGCGGCATTATCCTGTCCCAATCTTATTCTCTCTGGAATCTAGTCAAGAGGTGAGATGTATTGGAATTTTGTCCACCTTTCCAGCTTCCTATGTTTACTTCTGGTTCACTAGGGGATAAGTACCGGTAGCAAATGAATCATATATCAGTTGACCTCAATTTTGGGTTAACAAGGTCTAGTTTTTTTTGGATAATTCGCCATGTTTAGATCTGTCAGAGATTGAACTGTGAAAATGCTTAAGATCTCGTCAGGCAGAGTTTACAATTGAATTGAGGCATCTGATAGTTGATTGTTGATTAACTATTAGGTGCACTGATTGAGATTGGTCGGGTATCATACCTGACAGATTGGGAATTAAATCAGCAGGTGTGAGGCGAGTGATGCCACCTGCAACTGGCAAATCTTTAGTTGGTTTGTGACCTATTATAATGGTTAAAGAGTTCCATTACCTAAACAGGTCACTAGCCAAATGCAGTTGGTTTGCTGTGATTATGTGGGAATGTTAGGGATATGTTTTTTGGCTCTTACCATTTTCAGTCCCTAGGATGTCTGACAGAGGAATTCTTAGCCCGATGAATAAGATCAATGATGGAGAAACTTTGCATGGTAATTGTAAGTCCAGGGGAGCTCCCCCTCCACGTGTACTGGGTGGCATTCCCGTTCCCATCAAAAAAGAGTCTGATAAGGCAAGCTTCCCTCTCATCCTCAGGGCTATCTCGCCCATGTGTTGAATGAGCAATAGGTAACAGCCTACCCTTTAAGGACTCCGCCACCAGTCCCAGTATTATCTTGAGATAAGTTAATACATTAAATTAAAAGATTGTGCTGAATTATTGGTGAATCAGCAGTCTCATGGGGTGATAAGTTCTGTAAAGTCGAGGCTAACGAGCCTTCAGCATCAAGGCTCAAGAGCCCCAAACCTTTGTCAGCAAATACTGATAGGCCCATACTTTTGGCAAATGAAGCATCCAGTGTTGAATTTCCAGCAAAGCTCGCCGATGGCATTGGGCCATTTGTAAATGTTGCCGCCAGTTTAAAGCCTCATAAAAGCATCATAGTCCACGTCCAACATTTCTCCTATGACCAAACAGATGCTAGAGTGACTGGGTGCGGGTGGGTTGGGCGTCCCAAACCCCATTCCCAAACTCATTGGACTGCCCCTACATGGGGTGGCCCTGGGAGGTTCCCACTGCCCGTTGGGCGAAAGCCATCACTACAGTCATTGGAACTGAAAAAATTGGCAATTTGGGCATCCTTGGACAAACCTACAGTAGCTCAGCCTGCCACCAAAACTTTTAAAGTCAGTTCAAATTAAGTCCATTTCCTCCTCTCTCATTTAAAGTTTGCTAGGTTAGGCTGAATCTTGAGGTCCCAAACCCTCGCTTTCCTAAGCTATTCCCCAAAATCGATTGTCTATCCAAGCAGTTGTAACACCTTGAGAAAATTGACAGTTAATTTTGTTATTTTTTCCATTAAATATACTGTGCTCAAATTTATTTTATTTTAGTTTGAATTTTTCTGACAAACCCCTGTGACATTTTCAATGTTACCCTGCTGCCTGTGTATTGACTGGGTTGTCTCAGTCATATCATTAGCTTTGATCCGCACCATAGTCACTTGGGCCTATTCTGTCAAGGCCTTTATGAATTTTTCCAAGCCCACAACTCCCTATGCCCCAGCCCATTGGTTCTAGGGCCGCAACTGCCTAAATTTTTCACCAGATTGTTTTTTACATTTGTGGCCCGTTGCATTCCATTGTTGTTAATCTCTCAGTTTATTATAATGTCATTCAGAAACAAGACCCTAGTATTCTGGCTTACCCTTTGTATGCTTTTGCATTCTAACTGGAAGGCCAGTCTAAACATTATCTGCCATTTCCTGACATACTTGACCATCCATTGTTTCCAGCCATTTCCGCCCTCCTCATTAAGATGGGCGACGCAGTGGTTACCATCTTGCATCTGAATGTTCAATAAATAGCCTGCCTTCTACTGTTTTTATGGTCAATCTCCAATCTTATAAACAACTCCCAGATGGCTGTGGAGGAATTCGTTCATGGTCATATTGTTTCATAACACTACTTTCCCCTCAATTCGCCCCAAAGCGGAAACTTCATGATTGGTTTTGCTGACTTGGCCTTAGGGTTCTGATCCTGACGTTGAATCAGTAGCTGTATTGGTTCCAGGCCCTGACGTTGCCCCTGCACCAGAGTTGGGTTGCTCAAGCTCACCTGTCTGTAATTCAATGGAGGTCCAGCCTGAAGAGGACAAAATGCAACCCTTTGTTTGCCCCAATTTTGATCCTATAAAGGAACCAGATCTTTCCCCTAATTTAGTTACAATTTCTACTATGTCAGCATAAACGACCACATCCAACAATAAACAAAATTATGCCTAATTTCTATTGCTGATCAAAATTTGTATTGGAGTATACCAGGTGTCCTTTTGGGCCTTGGTTGACACTGGAGCTGCGAAAAAACTTCATGAGTTTAAAGTAGCCCAGAAGCTGGATCTTGACTTGGACCTGAGGCCAGCAGTTTTGGTCGCATCGTCGGCCTCCCAGCCATCCTATAAAGTATGGCGCCCAGTACCCTTCTAAATTCACCAGTTTAGTTTTTGCAATCGCTTCTTGGCAATGCCTAACCTCATGTTCCCAGTGATTTTGATCTCTGTGGGTTGGTGGCGTTGGCAGCATGTGTGAATCAACTGGGAATCTAACACACTGTCGTAATTCAAAGGTCATGTGGAGGGCGAGTTCACTTTATTAAATACCCTTACCAAGGCTCAAAGCTATGGATTGGTTCTTCCTTTAGATCTCCTGTAGGTCTTTTGCCAGATTTTCACGCTGCATTGATGGGCTATCAGAGCATTTTTGACTCCAACAAGGCTAACCACCTTCCCCCATGTATATAATTCAATTTGAGTTTTCAGACAACAGTGAATGTGATGAACAAAAATTGTCCACTGTACCTGCATACATTGGAAAGGAGGCTGCCCTCGAAGCATAGTTGGATAAAATGCTAAAGATGGGTTATTTGTTCAAGGAGACCTTCCTGGTTGTCTCTCCCATCATCTTTGCCAAGAAGGCTGATATTTCCTTTCATCCCTGCATAAATTACAGACACCTCAACAATATCACGGTCCATGATCCTTACCCACTGCCATTGGATCAGACAATCAGCCAAGGAATTGCAAAGTTGTGGGTGTTTTTAAAACTTGCTCTAGTTTACGCCTTTAATCAAATTCAGTTGAAAGAAGGTTAGGAATGGCTTACCGCTATCTGGGAAAGACGAGGCAAATTTTTCCTTTTGGTGATGCCCTTTGGGCTGAAGAAAGTGCCCAAAACATTACAGAGAATGATTGATAGCGAGCTAGAGGATCACAGATTTTCCTGCATAGTTGCATATATTGATGACACCTTGGTACATTCTCCCTCCATTAAACAAAACGCAAAGGACCTGGAGGCGGTAGTGTCCGTCCTTCATAAGGCTCTCTTGTTTGTCAAGCCAAAAAATGTAAATTTTTTGGGAAGAAGCCACCTTCTTGGGTAATCTCATCTTGAAAGATGGGTACACCATCCCTCCCAGAAAACTGGATGCCATTCGTGAGTGTGACGGTTGAGGTCTATCTCAGCATCACATTGCCCAGATCTTTGGTAAGTCAGGGCAGGCTGTGTCTGGATGTATGGAGGAGGAGGGGGAGTTGGTCCTGGCATGGACGCCTAAGGGGCAGGAGCTTGAAGGAGGCCAAGGAGCCAGATGGGCGTCCAAGTCGAGGAAAAACAAGAATCAAGTAAAATGGGGAGTTTCGAGATACAATTTGGATTCAAATCAAGAATGGAATGGAACAGGTGCTTGGAATTTTCGTGGTTCGTTTGATACTTGAAATGAAACTGGTGCGGAACTGTTGAGGATCGGAACTGGCACAGAACCATTGAGTGAGGATTCCGCGATCCTGCTGTAAGGTTTACACCAAGCATCAGTCAGATTAGCACCATAAGCTTGTGTTATATTTTATATTAGCTTGTAGCATGTGTATATAGGGAAGGAACTGGGAGCTGGAGGCTTCTCAGTTCTGTTTTCTATCAACATGGCCAATATTAAATAAAATAACTTTAAATTCATATATTTATAGTTTGAGTTTATTTAAAATATTGCCTAACTGCAGCCATGTTTGGCTTGAATCAACAAGAATTGGACTTTGAGAGTGAGCTTGGGAGAGCTATTGCCTCCCTTTATATCTTGTCTTGGAGTCAAGGCATGTTGCTGGGGTTAAGTATATTTGCAACTGTCTTCCAGGGGGTGCTTGTCCAATCTTGTAGCGCGCGCACAAGGAGAGTAGTATCAGGAGCCCTGTCAGCCCTATGGTCTGTAACATGAATCCTGTTGCCCAACTCATTCGTGGCTCATTGGAAGGAGCCAGTGCGTTACATTAAACAGAACTCGTTTACTTTCCTGTCGTTGTGGTGGCAAGCAAAAGAGGTGCCAGAAGAAGTTGTGTTTCCAATGTGGTATAACCATACTGCAACACTTGCTGGTGATATTCTCCACCGCCTTTTGCTTCATGAATTATACCGGGTTTTGGAGTGTGTGTCCCGGAATGGTGGGAAAGTGGTAGGGCCTGGGAAGGACAAAGGGAAGAATTCCCACGGTTTTGAAATTGGAAGACTTAGAACTGATCCACCAGACGTTTAGCCGGGTTCAGTTTCAGGGACGTTTGACAAAAGGAGTATGGCCAGATGTTCCGCGCATTGGCAAGAGCAGCAAAGGCACCTGAGTCTCAGCTTCCACGCATGTTTCGCCAAAACTTGCAAGCTGATCTATTATTGGCAATGGCGGCGGTGAAACCTGCAGCGACGTTGGAGGAAGAGGTGGGTTTGGCCTTGCAGGTAGAACGACAGTTGAGTTTGGTACGGGCCCGTCAGGAAGTTGTGCGAACCCCAGTGGGATTCCGAGGACAGAGTGGTGGAAGAAGGGCAGGTTCTGAGCCCATATATGGTTACTAAGGGGTTTAGCTATGTGGAGGAAGGGAAGAAGAGTCAAGGGAATCCTGAGGGTATGGTGGAGGTGCGAGAGACAAGGATTCCCATTGGGATTACCACTCAGGATCCTGAGGCTCAGAATAAGAAGGCTCCTTATAATTTTTGCAAGAAACTGGTGAATCCGGTACCTCAAAATAAACCGCTTACTTCATCTTATCCTTATCTGATTTTGCCCATCAGTGTGCTCGTGGGGGATGAAGGAAGGGATTGCTGTGAAGTTCTAGCTTTGATTGATACCGGAGCTGGGGAGAATTATGTTGAGGAGAAGTGGGCATGAAGCCATGGATTGTCATTACAGAAGGATGGATGGGTGAAGTTGGCAGACACCTCCAAAAGAACGGCGGTATGGCGAGTACAGGCCAAGGTCTTGTTGAGGCAAGGCCCGGAGATATTCAGGGAGGAGTTTCACGCCGTGGCTCACCTGCCACATTCTGTGGTGCTGGGATGAGATGGTGGCACCATGTCCGTCCACAGTTTGATATGAAGAGAGAGAGGGTTCTGCTGTCGCCTAGAGGCCAGGGGTCGTTTGAATGGACGTTTCAGTCCCAAGGTTCGTTGGTGAAGCACATGGGTGGAATCACCTCAAGTGTGTCAGCGGAAGGATTGCCAAGGGAGTATCAGGATTTCGCGGAGGTGTTTGAGCCTAAAAACGATGCGCCTTTTTCGCCTACAGGGGATTTTGCATTTGGTTTCCGGTTTAAGGAAGGCTCTGAGTTACCAAAGGGCTGTCCAGTCTATCCGTTGAATCCCTGGGCCCGAGAGGCATTGGAGGGTTATGTCCAGAAGATGCTGGATATGGGTTTGATTGTGCCCTCCAAGTCGCCGGTGGTTTCGCCAGTCCTGTTGGTTCCCAAGTCAGGGGGGGAGTTACGTCCTTGTGTTGATTTCCAACGCCTGAATGAGGTAACGGAACCTGATCCCTATCCAATGCCACTCATGGAGAACATTCTGCCCATGATCTCCGGGTGTGGGGTGTTCACCAAATTGGATTTGGTGGACGCTTTTAATCAAATTCCTGTTCGCCCTGAGCACCAGCGGTATACGGCATTCAAATGTCATCTGGGAAACTTTGAGTACAGGGTTATGCCATTTGGCCTACACAATGCCTCTGCAGTTTTCCAGCGCATGATTGATCATGTATTGGGGGACTTAGTGGGTAAGTGTTGTGTTGCCTATATGGATGACATCCTGGTGTTTTCCAAATCGGTACAGGACCATGTGAGGGATGTGAGAAGTGTGTTGGAGGTGGTTAGGAACGCGGGTTTGAAGTTGAAGCCATCCAAGTGCGAGTTCAATAAAGAATCGGTGTCCTTCCCTAGGGAACTTGGTCCTCCAAGAAGGGATAGCGATCTGTCCTGATAAGTTGCGGGCGGTGTGGGAATGGAGGCTCCTAGGAATAGGACTGAAGTGCGAAGCTTCTTGGGGGTGGTGAATTTCGTGCGGAGGTTTTCTAGGGATCTGGCCATGGGCTGTGCCGCTGACAAGACTGACGGGAAACGTGCCATTCGTTTGGGGGAGGCTGAGGAGAGGGCATTTCAGCAAGTGAAGACGAGTTTGCTGACAGCCCCGGTTCTGGAACACCCTGACCCAAACAAACCATTTGTGGTAGAGACTGACGCGTCAAATTTTGCACTTGGAGCCATGTTGATGCAGGAGGGTAAAGATGGGGTTGAACATCCTGTCTGTTATTTCAGTCGGAAGATGGCACCAGCTGAAACCAACTATCCAGTTTAAAATAAGGAACTTTTGGCAATAGTTGCAGCCTTAGGGGAGTGGCAACACCACCTATTGTATGCCAGGCACCCAGTTGTCATCCGAACGGACCATTGAGCCTTAGAGCACTATAAGTCCCCATGCCTGATGAACCAGAGGCAGGCCCAGTGGCACTTAGAGTTGGTTCAATATGACCTGCGGATTGAATACAAGCCGGGAAAACAAAATATATTGCTAGATTTATTGAGCCGTGATTCTGTACTGGTGTTTTCTGATGAGGAGTTAAGGAAGTTCAACACAGCCACGATGTTGCCACAGAACTTGTTTGCAATGATCCAGGGCTGGAAAGATGGAATGGCAGGAAGAATCCGGACTGCACAGCAAAGATGTGAGATGGGCCAATGGATAAGAGAAGAGACAGGGGAAGGTGAGGCAAGCAGGGGGCATGCAGGATTCTCAGTTTGGGGTGGTATCATACACCATGAGGGAAGGATTTGGGTCCCGGTGAAGAGTCTGCAACAAGAGGTAATGGCAGCTAATCACGACCATCCTCTGGCAGGTCATCCCGGTCAAGAGAAGACATTAGATCTTGTTCGCCGTCACTATTCATGGAGAGGTGTGGGTGAGGCGGTGCGGAAGTATGTTTCGCATTGTGTGGTTTGCGCCAGGGCAAAGGCCCAACGGGTGGCACTGGGGGGGGAAATTGAAGCCGCTTCAAATTCCTTCTAGGCCATGGTCCTCAGTGAGTGTGGATTTCATCACAGGACTGCCCAAGTCACAGGGGTTGGATGCCTTGATGGTGGTGGTGGATCGCCTGACTAAATATGCAGAGTTTTTCCCTTGTCAGTCAACAATTTCTGCAAAAGTGGCAGGACAGATTTTTGTAAATGAGATTTTCTCCAGACATGGGGTGCCTGAATAGATTGTGTCAGATCGGGGTCCGCAATTTACATCTAAATTTTGGCTCCACATGTTGGGAAATCTAAAGATCAAGGCTTGCCATTCGTCAGCATATCATCCTCAGTCAGATGGCCAAACTGAGAGAGTAAATCAGATATTAGAGCAGTATTTGAGGTGCTATGTTTCAGGGCGGCAGGATGACTGGGTATATTGGGTGAAGCTGGCTCAATTTGCTTATAACAATCATAAGCATTTATCCACGGGTATGACCCCGTTTTTCGCAAATCACGGCCAACACCCAGAGGGTATGGGGCCTAGGGAGCAAGGGCGAAATCCAGCGGCAGATGAACTGTCATGAGATACCTGTGACACCCTGGAGCTCCTAAGGAGAATTTGGTGGTGGCAGTCGGCTCAGAAGAGGAAGGCAGACCGGCATAGATCTGAAGGTAGAACTTTCAAGAGAGGTGATTGGGTCTTGGTGAATGCTTGGAACTACGCCTTGCCTGTAAGGAGCCAGAAATTGGGGCCGGTGGCATTGGGCCCATATCAGGTAGTGAGGGCGGTGAACGAGGTGGCATTTGAGCTGAAGCTCCCAGAAGGGTCAAGAGCTCATCCAGTGTTGCACGTATTGCAGCTCAAGCCATTCTTTGGCCAGCCACCTGAAAGTCCTTCCCCTTTATTCCCAGCTGGAGAAGGAGCTGAGGAGTATGAAGTTGAGGAGATTCTCGACACCAAAGTGGTGAGAGGACGTCGTTCATTCTTGGTACGTTGGGTGGGTCATCCTATTGAGGAGTCCACATGGCAGTCAGCTAGGGATTGTGCCAATGTCCTGAGAAAATCCAAGAGTTCTTTCTGTCTAGGGGTGATGTGACGGTTGAGGTCTATCCTCAGCATCACATTGCCCTGATCTTTGGTAAGACAGGGCAGGCTGTGTCTGGATGTATGGAGGAGGAGGGGGAGTTGGTCCTGGCAGGGACGCCTAAGGGGCAGGAGCTTGAAGGAGGCCAAGGAGCCAGATGGGCGTCCAAGTCGAGGAAAAACGAGAATCAAGTAAAATGGGGAGTTTCGAGATACAATTTGGATTCAAATCAAGAATGGAATGGAACAGGTGCTTGGAATTTTCGTGGTTCGTTTGAATTGAAATGGAACTGGTGCGGAACTGTTGAGGATCGGAACTGGCACAGAACCATTGAGTGAGGATTCCGCGATCCTGCTGTAAGGTTTACACCAAGCATCAGTCAGATTAGCACCATAAGCTTGTGTTATATTTTATATTAGTTTGTAGCATGTGTATATCGGGAAGGAACTGGGAGCTAGAGGCTTCTCAGTTCTGTTTACTATCAACATGGCCAATATTAAATAAAAGAACTTTAAAATTCATATATTTATAGTTTGAGTTTATTTAAAATATTGCCTAACTGCAGCCATGTTTGGCTTGAATCAACAAGAATTGGACTTTGAGAGTGAGCTTGGGAGAGCTATTGCCTCCCTTTATACCTTGTCTTGGAGTCAAGGCATGTTGCTGGGGTTAAGTATATTTGCAACTGTCTTCCAGGGGGTGCTTGTCCAATCTTGTAGCGCACGCACAAGGAGAGTAGTATCAGGAGCCCTGTCAGCCCTATGGTCTGTAACATGAATCCTGTTGCCCAACTCATTCGTGGCTCATTGGAAGGAGCCAGTGCGTTACAGTGAGTAGCTAAACTCAATGACTCTGAAGCAATTGAGAAGCTTTTTGATACATCATATTCCTGAAAAATATTCTCCCACGCTTTCACAGCTGGCTGCCCCCTGCATCTTCTCACGGGCATAATGTCCCTTTTTGCTGGAAGTCTAAGCTACAGTGGGCATTTAATTTTATTTAGGAGGTGTTCTTGTCACCTCTCATCCTTAAGTATGCAGAATCTTCCAAACCTTATATTGTAGCATGCAATGCGTCTTCTTCTGCGGTATTGGCTAATTTTGCTCCAGGAGCACAATGGGTTGGAATATCCAGTCACTTACTTCTCACACAACTTTTCTTCCACTAAGCAATCCTGGGCTATCTACAATAAGGTCTTGGTCACTGTGATGTGAACCTTAACCCACTGTTGATTCTCTTACAGGAATGCACAGCACGAACTAACTGTGCGAACTGAACACCAAGCTCTCATATATTTATGCAAGCCACAGAAGTTGGCACACCGCCAGGCCTGAACCTAAAGGATTTGTGCAGTTTTAACTTTAAATATGAGTTTGTGAAGGGAGCACTAAATCTTCTTCCCAATTTACTAAGTTACATTCCTGAACTTTGCCCAATATATAGATGAGGTGATCTTGTTATGGTCATTTTCCCCACTCAAATCCTGACCATTGTTCCCCCACGGTTTTGAAAGCATATTTAGCACCAGACGCGCCTATAAATTTATGGGTCTTAGCAGCACAGACAGCATGTGTGTAAGGGTTGGAACTTTTTAAAGCAGTTGCCCCTCACTTCCTCCAAGCTTTCCCACTATTCTCTAGCTGAGGGTCTCATTTAATCTAGGTCACAGGTGTGGGTCCCTCCCCTTCTCTGAGCTGAATTAATTCGGTCTCACCTCAAATTCCCCTGCAGTTGGTCAACAAGGAAGTAAAAAATTAATCAATCTAGTAAAACGTATTAACAACTGGCCGGGCTTGTCAAAGGATTTCTGGCATGGATCGCCGACTGTGTGACTTGCGCACAGGCCAAATCATAATGGTCTAGGAAGAATGGCCTTCTTCACCCCTTGAATCAGGTAGAGGAGCTGTGGACATCAGTGTCCATGGACTTTATTGTTGAGCTGCCCAGCTCCAAGGCGTTCACAGCAGTCATTGTGGTTTTAGACCACTTCACAAAATTCGCCCTGTTTATCAAATGTTCCTCCACTATTACCTCCAAATAAACTGCCCGCATATTTGTGTGCCATGTGTTTTTAATGTTTGGTATCCCGCGCAAAATTGTCAGCAACCACAATTCCTAATTTAAAGCATGGTTTTTGAAACAAGCTCTTGACAATCTTGAAGATTACGCCCTACTGCTCCATTATGTACCATCCACAGTCAGATGGTCAAACTGAACAAGTCAATCAGATTTTATAGCAGTACCTGTGATGCTACGCTTCAGTCGCTCAGGATACCTGGGCGGATGACCTTCCCCTCACCCATTTTGCATACATTAACAGAACTCATGCATCTACGGGCTTCTCCCCATATGAAAAAACTTTGGGATATAATCCATTTCTTTTCTGTTGGTCCATGCTTTTTCCCAGAGGTACCAGTTGTCACCGACCACGCTCAGCACATTTGGTCCACACAATCCCTGTTTTAAGAATATAACTAAGTCCATAAGCGTTTACAAATGGTTTGCAACTCGCAAGTGGCTCCCAACTCATGACATAAAGGAGGGTTCACACATCATGCTCAACACGTGCCACTTTTGGATGCAGGTGCCCTTGCGCATGTTTGCAAGTAAACGCTCAGGTCCCCATTTGGAGGAAGAAGACTTAAAAACGGCGCCTTCCATCTGAAATTGCTGCCTCACTGGAAGAAACATCCGATGTTCCAATTCTCTCCGCTTTCCCCGTTCAAGGGAACAATTCCATTAAAACCAGAGCCCATTGTGACAAGGTGCAGAGAGGGATGAAGTTGAGGGTATCGTGGCCTCCCACTGATCATGCCGTTCAGTATATTATTTATTGCATGGAAAATTTAACCAGCCTATGAGAATAGCTGAGTTAGCGCAAAAGATTGTGCTAACTGCCAGAGCTTTCTGAGGCTTTCCACACCACCCACCCATATGCTTCCCGTCCTCCCCAAAAAATTTTTATGCTAATGGAAATCAAGTTTCCCAAAGCCCATAACAATGTGGCCCTCACTCAATCCCTGGAGGTGGCACTCTCCTTTCAGCAAAAGGGAAGGGTAATGTAAGTCCAGTGGACGCCCCTCCAATTGACTGGGTGACATTCCTGTTCCATCAAAAAAGGTCTGAGAAGGCCAGCTGCCCCTCTCACTCCTAAGGCGACCTCACCCATAGGTGGACGAGTAATGGGTAACAGCTTACCCTCTAAGGACTTCATCACCTTTCCCAGTATTAAATTCAGATCAATCAATACAACAAATTAAGGTGGTTTTTGCTGAAGAATTGGTGAGTTGCAGTCTCATGGGATGAAGAGTTCAAATAAAGTTGAGGGTAACATACCTCTGGCGGAAAGTCCTGAGAGCCCTAAACCTTTGGCAACAAAGCCAAATGAGTGTGTACTTTTGGAAAATGAAGCGTCTAGTGTTAAATCTTTGGCTAAGCTCACTGATGGCATTGGGCCATTGGGAAAGGTTGCCGCCAGTTTAAAACCAACAAAAGCATCAGTCCATGTCCAACATTTCTCACTTAGCCAAACTGATGCCAGAGCGACTGGGTGCAGGTGGGTTGGGTGTCTTAAATCCGTTCACAACTTCATGGGACCGCCCCTAAATGGGGTGGCCCTGGGAGGTTCCCACTTCCCGTCAGGTGATACGCTGTTGCTTCAGTCATTGGAATTGAAGAAAATTGGCAATTTGGGCATCCTTGGACAAACCAACAGGGACTCAGACCACCGCTGACACTTTGAAGTCAGTTCAAATTGAGTTTGTTTCTCCCCTCTCTTTCTCAAAGTTCATATGTGTTAGTCCAAATATAAATGACATCAACCCTACGCTTTCCTAAGCTGTAAACTAAAAATTGATTGTCTATTTGAGCAGTTTTATCACATTAATAAAATTGACATTCAATTCACTTCTTATAAATACCTAAAAGATCTTCCGTGCTCAACTTTATTTTATTTAAGTTTAAATCTTTCTTGTAAAATCCTGTGCCATTTTCAATGTGGCCTTGCTGCCTGTATATTGACTAGGTTGTCCCAGTCATATCATTAGCTTTGATCCCCACTATAGTCAATTGGGCCTATTGTGTTAAGGCCTTTATGAATTTTTCCCTAGGCTCAAAACTCCGTATGCCACAGCCCATTGGCCTTGTGGTTGCAACTGCCTGGTTTTTCACCAGGTTGTTTTTTACACTTGTGGCCCATCAGCACTCCATTGTTGTCAATCTCTCAGCCTATTATACCGTCATCTGAGCAGCAATGCCCCTGGACTTCTGGCTTGGCCTTTATATGCTTTTGAATTTTGACTGACAGGTCAGTCTAAACTTTATCTGCCGTCTCCCTGACAATAATTCAACGGCAACAGCTGCCATTTCATGGATGAGGCGCCAACCGAGGAGTTGAGTGCTGATATTCCCTATAAACTCCTTAGTAAATATATTAATAATGCTTATCAAATCAGTGCAGACTGCTAACAATTCTTAAGATCAAAATAGCATTAATGTTTTTTATACTTCAGTTTATTATTGTTGTAGTACAATACTTGTAAAAACTTTTGTGTGATAAAGAGTTAGGATCATATATCCTTTGAAGTGAAGCAGACCTTTGACGTAGATCTATATCAACTCAGCGTGATGGGAACTAAGGCTGAGAACCTCTGAATCTGAGAGTGGCTCAAGTTAAGCTTTGATAGAGAAGAATTTCCTAATTATCAACCTAATCAGTATTTTGTGGATCATTACAAGTTTAGCGTTGGACCACATCTGGGTTGTAAATTCAGGTACAGATAATAGTTAACATACTATTATTGCCCATCTAATAAATATAAAGCAACGTGAATCGTGCACATAACTGAACCTGTGCATTTAATCTCTGGGAATGATTGTCAACAAAGCAACTTTAACATTTGTTACTGTTCCAGAAGAAGAAGAGTAGCCACAAGTTCTCACACCTTAACAGAAACCATTGGGTGGCTATTTCTGGTGAGGATAACATGAGTTGGTGGAGAAGAAGGTAATTTGGTGTTTTTTATGCCTTTTTGAGGGACTTCCTCATAGATAACAAGATGCGATATACTTATTATCTAGGTTAAAGTTCCAGTATTTAACAGGTAGAAAAAATATGGATTGCAGAAACTGCACTCTAGTCAAACTACCTAACTGAAAGGAGCCATATTATGGTTATTAAGAACCACTAGGAAAATGAGGCACCCACTGAAAAGTAGGTTGACAACAGTCCTAGGAGGATTAACATTTTATTAAAGGGTATGGTTAAGAAATTCTATTTAACTCTTGCACGCCAAAAGGAAAGAATTTTTAACAATTGACTAGACTTTTAAAGTATAATTATGGAAACTGGGTCACAAGAGGTCCTTTTTATTAAGTCCCATGGCATAAAATTATAAAATTCAAGGTATTTAATGATAGAAAGAGCAATCCTTTTGTCAATCTTATACTTTTCGTATATTATAGTTTTTTTATATGGTAATAAAATATAAGGTATATAAAAAGAAAGGGTAATAAGCCACCAAAAGTTCAAGAAAGATTTTCACACTTTCTGGAACCTCATTCATAGATGCATAGGTCATAAAGTCAGCGAAAACAGTAAGGAGATCAGATTTTCCAGTTGCTACATCTTCAGGTGAGCTAAAGTTTATGATGTAGAGCCATCTGTTTTGTATCAGACACTCTATTGATTTTTATAGTATAAATTTGATATTAAAACTTAGTAGTCTATGCTAAACTTTTTGATTCTTAACTATGATAGTATAAGTGAAAAGTAAGGGCTTTGAGTATAAAAATGTGCATATACCAAGGAGAGGATTTAGGTGTGTTGATTGGGTCCTGAAATTGAATACTAGATTGAAAATCTTTGTTAAGCAGCTCAATCTCATAGCATCTGAATCTTCCATGTCTCATACCTTGTTTGTTATAATTCTTCATATGCCCACATTATCCAGTAATGATAGATGAAACTATATTATATATCCTGTCCTAGCTTGATTGTCTTATGAAGAAGCAACCTTGATAGATATTGGGGTTAATTTTTCAATAACTATTGATTTGAGCTATTATCCAATGAAACATTGTAAGTTGTTATTGATAGGCTTTATTTATGTTAGTACCGCCTATTAATGGTTCATTGGAGATTATCCTCAATGACTTAATAAGTAAATTTGGTTGTTAGGGTATCAACTATCAACTAAATTCCTTCTTTGTACAATTTATATATATTGCAATTGATATGTGTAATTGAAGTTACTAAAGTGTTATTAACGCTTTTCTTGGCAGTAACTAGTAGACTAAGCCTGGTTGTAATGGCCTAATGTAATTTGGTAGTCATTATATTACCCAAGTATGGTCATTAACTTGTAGAGGTTAGTATATTTCTTGTTGGTTTAAGACAATGGAACGCATTATTTTGTAAATAGCCTAGGAAGGATTGTAATTTATCTGATAATAAACTTTGGCTAGATAGATATATAACAAAAGAAATTAATTTATTGTTGATAAGATTATTCAGGGTCTGTTCATTAGCAATGAATGCGGTGAATGATAAGGTATCAAATGAAGAGTTAAGCTTTAGCCTCACTATATAGACCACTTTGATATTTCAAATAAAAGAAAAATTAAGATTATAAACCTCTATATCCATTATATTGCTATCTCTGTTAGAGAAGTCAGAAGGATCACTTATCCTTGTCAATTCTCTCAAGGAATCATTAATAATATACCTGAGTGGCGTTATACCAAAATTATAAAGAATAATTGCTGTAAAAATTTACTGTCTTGGGCTATTATTGGCAAATAACCCCAGTAACCTTTTTACTGCACAGGTTCAGTTTCATGTGCACTTCGTCTGCGTTGTATAGTATATTAGATTATTGGTTGATAATAGTATGATGACTATTATTTATAGTTGAGTAAAATTCTTATATCTCAGCCCAACGCTCGGCCATTATTCCAGCTTGAAATACTTGAGATGTCATGATCTAGGGATTTGTTCCCTCATTCTGTCCAACCTGATCTTCTCTGAGATTCCCTGGTTACAGTCTCTTCAGTCCAACACACAGTTAGCAGCAATCCCCGTTTGTTTCTTCTTCTTCTCTAGATCCCCACTCAGATCTTTACTCTTTTCCCTAAGAGTATCCCAATTATTGCACACAGCAATAATATCCTTGAGAAGAATAGAACAATTGACAGCTGATAATAGTTTACTACTTAAACTATATACTGGGTGAACAACTATAGAACTATATATCTGTAATATGATCTAACTATCTGTTTTTTATTATAAGTGAATTCTAGGGATTTTTTAGTGGAGATTTGGTCATCTAACCCTCAATTGACAACTCTTTGATGAAATTGCAGCCGTTGCCATTGAATCACCCATCCTCATCTCATAAGAGATGGTCTTCCTCATCCTGGCTAGGATTCTGTCATTGGACATCCTTGAGACCTAAAATGGAAATAGTCAGAAAACGTGTCCCTAGCATATTCCTCTTGATACAGGTGAACCAACAATATTTGGCTAGTGACCTGCTTAGGTAATGGGACCTATTACCCACTAAAGCAGGTCAGGCACCAACTGATCGATTTGTTAGTAGCAGGCAGCATCACTCACTTTACAACTTGCTATTCACTCCCAATCAGTCAGTGATGAAACCTGACCAATCCTAGACAGTACACCTGATAGTTAATCACTATCAGATGCCCCTATTTCGTTGGCAACTCCGCCCAACAAGATTATAAGTATTCATCCAGATCAATCCCTGATGGATATGACCAGGCGAATATCCCAAAATCCCCTGAACATAGTTAATCTAAAATTTGGGCCAACCAATTTTCAATTCACCTCGCCTTGGGAAATTATCCCCTAGCGATTCCTGGTAATCTAGCAGGCTGGGAATATGGGCAAAATACCAAGAATTGCCTAGCTGATTGTCTCCAAACAATCAGAACTCCTTTTTAATCTTACGTCAGAGTCAGAACCTGTGCAATAAACTTAACAAGAAAGTTTACAAGTGGTGCTCACTACAGGGGGTTCTTGTAGTTGATTTTATTAGAAGTATAAATAACATGTCATCTGGTATAAATTTGTAATGCTATGGAAAAAGATGGAGAGTGCTAATCAGACCACCATAATGTCAGCAACGCAGGCTGATTTAATGAAAGTTGAAGAAAGTTTCACTAAGATGGATGTGGAAACAGAGCTTGTGGTAAGATATAATAACGAATTATATGGAAAAATTTCAGAAAATGAAGAAAAAAACAAATAAAAATATCAGAGAATTATTGACATTTAAAGTGATAAATCAAGTTAAAAATCAGAGAACCCATCACTAGGGGAGTGTTGGATTTTTGGCAGGGAAGATGCTCACTGGTGCTTATAAACTTAAATCTAACAATTTAATTTAGGGGTTTTTTCACCACTTATAAGAAAATAACAAAATATTAATAAATACATAAAAGTTTATTTTTATAGTTTGTATTAGTAGCCTCTTAAGTTAAAAAAGAATCATATTTATAAATTAATGCTTAGTATTTAAAGTGACCTCAGCTCAAGTATGATAGGCATCAATTTGATATTAGCTTCACGCCTAATTTTTAAATATGGACATTTGACCTATTGGCGCTCTCAAATCTCAGCTTGCTTTGACAGATCGGCTGATGGAGTGTCAGAAGTAATTATGACATATCATGAGGCAAAGATTGTATATATTTGAGCCAATCACCTTGGCGGAAAATAGTTGCGCCTTGAGGGACCCCCTTCAAGGCTATAAAAGTGGGTGTTTATGGTGATGGTGCATGAATTAAATTAATAGTGGGCTGGGGAGGAACCACTGATGGACTACCCTGATTTCGCCGCCTAGTCAGGGTAATTTGTTAACCCAAACTCGTGCTATTAACATGAGGAATATTGTTAAAAGTATTGCCTCAATTTGAGGGGTTCCAATGTGAATTGTCGAGGGTCTTTTGGCCAATTGTATCATTACATTCGTCCCAAACACTCTTATTACAATATCAGACTTGCATTTGTCTGACAGGGAGACTCAGACCCAGCTTTTACAATACGTGAAGTGCATTAATTTTACATTCTCCAACTGGAGACTAAGTTGAGCGATAATATAATTTTAAAGATGAGAAAAGTAATTTGGGAAGTACCCAGCTGCTAGAAACATGCCTAGTGCCTTTGCAGCCATCTCATAAATGTCTCCTAGAAAGTACCACCAATGCTGTAAGATTAACAATCCATGTCCCTCATACTGCAGTTGACACATTGGTGACTAAAGAATTTTAATCCACTCTGAATTTGACTAATTATTTTTAGGATAATGCCCCAGCATTATTCAGAATGATCAGAAATGACAATCCATATATATAAGATAAATTTAACTGACTGACTGACTCATCACAAAATATCAAAAAATATCAACCTAGAAACTTGAAATTTGACATGTAGGTTCCTTATGTGATATAGGTATCTACTTAGAAAGTATTTTTTAAATTCATAGTTAAATAAAAAATGTTATATCTAATAAGTGAAAATCTTTTATGTTTTTGATGATAATTGATATAATGTTACAGCTGAGCATATAGATATTTGTTTTATTTGATATTTTGAATGGTTTTGTTAATTGGTTAGTGGTCATTTGGCTAACCAGCAAGTTAATCAAAATCTAAACTCTATATCAAACACTAATTTATTTAAATATAAAAAAAATAATTTTTTTAAAAACTTTGATTTCCTTAAAGAGAAAAAAATAAAAAGTTAGAAAATAAAGAGTAAAATTTATTAAGTAAAATACACAAATAAACCAAAAAAGTTACACTAAAATGTAAAAAATAATTTATTTGCCAAAAAAATCACTAGAAAATTTATTCCTGTATGACTGCAAGAAAAGCAAGGTGTGCGCATTTACATACAATCATATATACAATTTATATTCATTTATCTTATTTATTATATTTTAGGTAAATATGCTTATAATATAATATATCTGTATATAATATATATATAGTATTATATATAGTATATAATACATTATATGCAATATTATATAAGATTTAAAATATAAAATATAAATATAATTATTATATGTTAATATTTATTTTTAGCAATAGTGGTGCCCAACCCAAAAGGGTAAGCTGCCATGCATCTTTATTTGTAAATGGGCCAAACAAAGGGATTAATAGAAATAAAATTATAAAATATGGCACCTCAGCTTACATCCTAGGAAGCCATATCAGAAGGTGAGGAAGCTTTGGGGAAACTTTTATCTGGTCCCGCCTTAGCTGGAGGACCATGGCGGACAACATTGTGGTAGGAGCATCAGTGACATGAGGCATATGGAGGTATAATTGTGGGTTTTCTTCATTGATAAGGCCAGCAGTATCCATTGCCTCAACATATTGAGCAAGTTGATGCTCAGAAAAAGTAATGAGAGCAGGCACACAAGTAAATGACTGATGTGCTGGCAGGTTTTAGGATAATTGGGGTCAAGCATTGAAGTTTTTTCTGCATCAATGCACATGCAACTTGGTCATAAAGTGAGCTCCTTGATTTTGTATTTTGCATCTTCATCAAAATCATGAGGGAAATTGGGGATAGGAATACCCTCAACAAGGGGTTCCATTGCCCCATGGAGTTGCTGGTGAAGTAAGATGTTGGCATTAAATATTAATATCTAATATATTATAAATATTATATATATATATATTATACATGTTTAATATATAAGTTTATATATTTAATATATTACATATATTTACATACTTTGTATGATTGTACATATGATTGTAAGTGCACATGCCTTGCTTTTCTTGCAGTCATACATGAATAAAAAAATAAAGTAATTATTTGCCATAAAAAATTTATTTTCACATTTAAGTGCAACTTTTTTTATTGATTTATATTTTTTTCCTTTATAAATTTTACTTTTTATGCTTTTTTGTAAAACTATTTTTTATTTTATTTTCTACTTTTTAGTCATTCTTAAATAAAATTATTATTATACATTGCATGATTTAAATTTGTAAGTTAATTTTCTTTTAATAAAGATAACAATATATTTTGAAATTTCTCACATGTTTAAAAAATATTTAAACTCTTTTTTATTCAAAATTCTACTGTGCAGAGTAACCAAATAGTGAAATTCTTGATTATTTATATACAATTGTAACTTAACAACACTATTTATTGTCACTTATCTAGTTTTTTAGGTTTCAGTTGTAGATAAATTAAGTTGATTTTATCCAATTAGGTGATGTTTTTGGTTATTTCAATAGGCTTATTTGAAGATGCGTGGTGGCTACCCCTTTTAGGTTGGGCAACACTAGTGCTAAAAAATAAGCTCATTTGGGGGCTGGCTGATTGTTTGGTGGCATAATATTTTATTTGATAACTTTATTTTTTTGATTTAGGATTGATTTGATAAATTTAATTAAATATTACACTTATGGGTAGCTATCTACCATTATAAACGCTTCTTGCCACCTTAGGTTCCTCTTGCTTAACTATGGGGATTTTGAACTTGGGGCGTCAAAAGGGGTAATCTGCAGCACAGATTTGACACTAACAGCTTGGCTCAAAATTACTGAGAGAGCTGTAAATTTGACAATCACATGCCAACTGTGCTTCTTTAATATTAATCTTGTGTACGTTGGAATCTTCCCTTGACCCAATGGAGCTTATATCAACCTCTTTCCTTGCAAGCCTAACTTTATAAGGAGTCCTTCTCAAAACGAGTGTTTTCAACTGTAGTGCACTCAAGACTAGTTACTTGCAGTCACTACTTTTTCACCTATTTCCAAATTAAGTTAAAACCCAAATGAAGGACAAACTTAAGGTTTTTGTGAAAAAGGGTGTTTATTTAAGATAAGAACTTAGTATTTTTATACTAAATACCAATGAATCAGGATGTAGATAATAAATTGAGGGAAAAATTGAATAGTTGATTAAGAAAAAAATGTATCTTATCCAGGAACCTTGGTGCAGTCTCTTCTTCAATTGATTTCTCTCTTGGGCACTCATTTTTTTCAAGTTCCTGAATTCGTGCACTGCAGTGATGTATGGAGCCTGTGGTATCCAGATTGTCAGCTCTGTGGCTCCTGTGCACTTCGGTGGAGTCCAAATTTTCATTACCATTGATGGATTTAATTTCTGGTTTGTTTGGTGGCACTGTTTTATTTTTGTTTTGTTTAAAATTCTTTTTGGTTTACAGTTCTGCACCTATATTGTTCTGTTCCCTCTCAAAGTTACCTAAATATATATTTTCTTTTCAGGGAGCATATCTGATTTGAAGTTTCATCGTTACTGTTTTGTCTTTCTTTGGTGATTGGATTGTTTATCATTTTTTCTTATGACTTTATTGCTATTTCCACTTTTGTGGCCAATTTATTTTTGTATTATTACCATTTTTGTAGCTAAACTCATCTTGATTTAATAATTCTTGTGCTTTGATTGGTATTTTCTCAATTCTACCAGAGGTCAAGGATTTACTTATTTTGTGGTGTGCTGAATCCATGACAATGCTAATAAGGTAAACCTAAGCAAATCTTGGGAAAACATTTTTGAACTTTTAAATCAACTAACAACCAAAAACCAACAACTTACCAAAACCAATTAACTTATCAAATCAACTAATCACTAACTGCCTACTAAAACTATCAAGCTTATTAATCAACCTAAACCCACCAACAACTTGGCGAAACCATTAAAATGTAAAAGCAACCAAATATCAAACTTCTCAGCTGTAACAATATACCAAATACCATTTTTAATATAGAAATTTCACTTCTTATACTTAAAACTTTTTTATTTTTACCATAAAGATTGATAAAATATGGTGGAATATTATATTGTCATAAAACCTTAGTAACTGTGCAAAATTTCAATAATAGATTATGCCAGGAAATGTGTTAAATAAATAATGTAAGATTTGAAAACATACCCCATTGTGAGTTAAAGCAATAATAAAATTATAAACGTTTAAAAACATTTTCATTTTGCAAAATTCACACTTTTCATAAAATTTTTAATCGAATATTATATTTACATTGGAGATAAATAGATGTGCAAATTTCCAAGATTTATCTATTCTGGAAAGTAAACTTGAAATTTTTAGATCAACCAATTATCAAAATGCTCAGCTGTAACTATACACCAACTACAATCAAAAATATATAAGATTTTCACTTCATATATATATATAACTTTTTGTTTATAACATGAAAATTAAATTTATAATGCATTATTGTACTGACATTGGAGATCCATAAGTGTTCCAAATTTAAAAACCTCTAGCTAGTCTAGAAGGTATTTAAAAATTAATTGCAAATTTTGAGGACTTCCCCCATACCAAGTTAAAGAATTTTAATTTTATTCAGGGAAGGCTGACCATGGGGTTTTCTTTCTGATTACTATCACTTTTAGTAATATGACTTGATTCAAACAGTGTAATTTGATAATCAACACCAGGCGAGATAAGTATTAAGAAATAAGGTAAAGATCTGGGCAAACGCACTAAAGGGCAGCGGACCCAGACCTGCACCGCCCAAAGGTACCAAGTGCACAGTACAAACGAAAATCTCAGCAAAAATAAAAAACCCAAGTTGGCGCCTCCCGTGGGTTTCATCAATTTTTGGTAAAATACTGAAGCTACTTGGAAGTATCCCAATCACAACCATTTTCATCAGTGGAACACAGAATACAAGTATTCCTGGGCGTAGAAACACTGACAATGTGGGAAAAGTTCAGCAAAGACCAACAAAATTTTTTCCCACATTTAGTGTACTTAATAACCTATACAATCCGCAGAGGTTGGGTAAATCTTGGGTTCAAAAGTGTGGAATAAGCAAATGAAGCAATGAAGGTCAAAGTGGTACTCGCCTTTCCTGATGGACAGCAATTTGTCCTGACCAAATGCACCCATTGGACTGAATCCAAAGACATTTTTATAATTTTTGACTATCTTCTGACCACACTGGTGCGCATTATGGTCAAAAAACATCTCCAAGAAGGCTTGGAAGCCTACAGAGATATTAAACAATTCAATATGCAATGATTCCAGCTGATGCTGACCCTTAGCACGGGGAAGGCAATTGCAATAATTTCACTGAACCAGGATGTAGTAGAGGATATTACAAAAATTCCCCACATCACATCATTCACAATTGATGGGAAACAATCCCAGCTGTTCCGCGCAACAGTGGAAAGCGCACCCCCCATTTGCAACCACTGCCAGGCCTTTGGGCACAAGATTCATGCTTGCCTCATAAATGAAGGCCTGAGAGAAATGGAATTCTGTGAGGAGGAAATGGGCGAAGACAACTCAGAGTACGCCAAAATCATGGATACTACACAAGCCTTCAACTGGGGAGAACACGGGCAATATAAAATAATTGACCCTATTTCCCCAAAAGAACGAAAAATGGACAAACAAGCTCACAAGTTGGCCACAGCCAAGGCAAAGGCCTTGGCGGAATCAACCATATCACCGGAGCAGATTCAGGAAGACATGGAGTAATTTGAATCCATGAACCAATCAGATCCCATGGAAAACCATACACCCAATCTGACCAGTTTAAATTCGGCAGAACCTGATTTGGAAATAAATACAGAAAAATTGGGGTTCAGTGCACCCCCAGAAATTACAGAATCTAACCCAACCGGGAAGGAAAAGCAACAATGGAATGCACAAGAAAATAATGTGGCCAATAAAAACCTACAAGTGCACCACAGTAACATATTGAAATTAAGAAAAGCCAAGAGAGGAGCAAAAACTGTGGCGATGAAAGGGGCAGGATACACCCCAACTCCTACTCATGGTTATGCTCTCCGCAGCAGAGGTGCAGTGGAGAGTAATGTGAGTGAGGAAGTAGGGCCGGAGGCCTGCTAACTGCTCCTGAGGCGCATTGGGCGTCTCAGTAGAGATAGGGACGCTGAACATAGTGGGACTCAAGGCCTTAACATCCCAGGCCAAGAAGTTGAGTCTTCTACAAAACCCACCTGTGGATATCCTGGCAGTGCAGGAAACCCACTGTCCACAGGGAGAGGAGGAGGCGTGGGAAAAAATGCTCCTCCCAACTATATCATTTTGGTCACTCCACTGTGGGGTGATAGTATGCGCGAACCAAAAACTTTAAATTTATTAATAAAAATCATTCCTGAATGGCTGCATACTCACCATAACCTTCTCATGGCACACCAAAGTGCACACAATAGCCAGTGTGTATGCCCCAAATGGTGCACATGACCAAAGTAAATTTCTCACAGCCCTAACACAACTAAATCTACCAGCAAATACTTTCATAATGGGAGACATGAACCGCTGGATTAACCCAGAGATGGACCAATGGCCATACACAATGGAGATACCACAAGGGCAAGTGGAACTACGAGTACTAAAGGCCACCCTAGGACTATATGATCCACTGCCAAAAAGGCAATCCCTGCTACAAAACATGACACGCCCAAATGTACACAATGGTACACTTGTCTCTATGTTGAGGATAGACCTAATACTCGCACCAACAATTTTCTGTCACCAAATTCAAAAATTTAAAACTGCAAAAATTGAATTCTCCGACCATTGGCTTGTTTTGGTGTCTTAAAAACTGGTGGAACCAAGTACCCAAGCACCCAGATGGTGCAGAATACGCCCAGAAAGTTTAGCCGAAGTTGAATTTCAGTCCTGGATGGAGGAATATCCTCAACCCAGGATTTTCAAACACTTTTTTGCTTGGACTACTAACCACCTGGGAAAACTTCAAAAAATCAACAACCCAAAAATTAAAAATACATCGTCTAGAAGACACAGGGAAGTTTCAGCCATTATCAAACACACATTGTCTGAAATTGACCATCTAGAAAACAATGTACCAAGAATGGGATACAACATTGGATGGGGTTGCAAATGGGCGGGGGTTTCTTCTCAGCTAAACACCCTGATCTGCAAACACCAACACCAAGTTGGAGTCCAATATAAAGGCAGAAACATAAGAGATGGAGAAACTTGCTTGAGCTACTTTTTCTGCCGATTTCATTCCAGGAAAAATACAATAGCTTGTACACAGGTCTTTCAATCGGAAAAATCCATAGTAGAAACACCCAAAGAAGTTGCGACCAAAGTGCACAGTTTTTATACAAAATTGTATAAATCTGAGCCAGTCAAACCAGATTAAATCGAAAAATTCCATAGAAGTGCACATATCAACACCTCAGTTTGAAATAACAATTTAATTAATCTAATATTGTGCAAGGAATTATGGGAAGTAGTATGCGGTGCACCAATAGGGAAATGCCCTGGACCTAACGGGATTCCCCATGAATTTTAATATAAGTATTTTACTAACATTTCTAACATTCCTCTAGATTCAATGAACAAGTGTATTATGGAAACATGCCTCCTACCTGGAGGCAAAGAAGCCTACACGGTCAATTTATTCAATAAAGGAGACAGATTAGACCTATCCAACTGGCGCACAACTTCCCTAACCAACACAAATACAAAAATTATCACAAAAATTATGGCTAAACAACTAGGAGAAATTGCAACTGATGCAATATCCCCATCACAATATGGATTTGTCCCAAGAAGATCCATATGGGATAACATCCACACTGTTGCAAATGTCTGCCAGTCCAAAACCTCTGGAGCACTTGTATTTTTAGACCAACAAAAGGCATATGACAGGGTGAACTAGACCTATCTTAGGGCCTGCCTTCAAAAATTCAAGCTTCCAAATAGGATTTTATAAACTGGTTAATGTTGTTTACAGAGTCTGCAACCGTGGCTGATGGGGAGCAGGCTTCTTAACCAACCCAGTTATCCCACAGAGAGGACTAAAATAAGGAGACACCTTAAGCCCTCTACTCTACAACTTTAGCCTAGACCCCCTAATCCAAAATACAAACACACTGCTCAAAGGAATCAACGTCAAGGGCCAACCACCAGTCAAAATGATGGCCTTCGCTGATGATTGTGTGGTGGGCATATCCAACAATCAGGACGCTTGCAGAATTGAGAAGACATTACAAAACTATTCAGCCATAAGTAACGCATCACTTAACACTGAAAAAACAAAAATTATACTCCTGGGGAAATATCAGACCCAGTGAATGCCATCTACACAGGGCCAACAAGCTATTAAACATCAAGACTCCTGACCAGACACAGGAGGCGAAAAATAGCAACGACCTCACTGAAACTTCCATTCATCACCAAGCCAACAGCTGGCCCTGTTCGTCACTTGGGAGTATGGTTGAAAGCAGGAGGTTACGCTAACTCCATAATGGAAAATCAACTTCTAAACAAAATAAAAAACGCATTGCATCCTTACATGGACACCAAACAGGTCTAGCAGGAAGGGTCATGGTATTTAACTCTATGATTCTATCAATGATATGGTTCACATCCCATGCAATCGCTTTCTCGCCATCTTTCTTCAACATAGTCCACGCCCTATTACAAGGATGGCTATGGTCCAACCACAACCCCTGTACGCCTCAAAACCCTATTTGGCTCTAGAAGGAATGGAGGTATGGGGCTTACTAATTACGTAGAGCAAGCAACCCATATACTGGGATCCTGGATAGCTCAGGTGACTAGCCCAGATCTTCCAGATAAACACTGGGCCAGAACAGCAAGATATAACTTCACACGTGCACAACAATTAAGAAACCCAGATCACCTGAACACATTAATCATGTATCTGGCATCCCATCCCACAGCTGCAGGACCACACGGCACTCCTGCACATTTCAAACAAATACTCCTAGTCGTAAGAAGAGCGGCATGGCGGATTCACATAAATGACCAAACCAGTCACCAAGGACGCCCAAGGCTAACTCACAGACAGGATATCAATGGTCAAATAGTCACAGACAATATAATAAGCAAAAGCCCAAAACCATAGCCAGGATAGAGTATCTGGACCATATGGACATACCCTACAACCTGTAGACCCAAAGAAGAGTATGGAGATACACACATCACCCTTTACTCCAGCCCAGGATAAGAGCACATGTATGGAGGTGTATGAGGAGAGTATACCAAACAGCTTAACGGTCAAACACCAATCACACCTCATGTGCAATATGTGGTCAGTATGGAGGCCTAGCCCACCATTTTGGAACAATGCCCAACATCAGTGGCGGTATAGAAAGAGGCCATGAGCCTTTTCCGCCAAGAAAACGGACATCCATTCAGCCTAGCAAGGAACATGTTCGCTATAAACATGGACTCTCCTATCCACCCATCTCTCAGGGCGCTAATAGTAGCAATAGCACTATGGATGATACATACAATGGTACTGGAATCGTTTACAGGAGCAGCGCCTCCAATCCAAGAAGCCATTCATCGCTTCCACAGCCATATATTGGAACATTTATAAGCATGGCTGTTTGGACATATTACCCCCCGTAACAGAAGGACAATCAACACATGGTTCCCCATATGGTTCCTAAAAGTTGATCCTTTCCTTCACGCATGCTGCATCCAAGAATAAGCCAGCATAACTCCCCTTCCCTACCGTCCTAATCTTGGTGATCCTGGAGACAATAAGAGGGGCTTGAACCCTCCGGGGTGTCTTTAATTGTAGTATTTCATTAGTTTTCTCACTATATCGAAAGTGCTTGTCCCCTGGTCGACCTTCCCCAAATAAACAAAGGCCGACCATGGTATTGACACTTATGAAAAAAACCAACTACAAACACCAATAAAACAAGGGCACCCAGAGGAAACGAAGCTACCTCCTGTTTCCAGAAGGACTGCCAGTGGAAGGAAGAGTGGGAGTGACAGGAGAGGTCTGGGCCAAAACTGAACACAAGTGAAGGAAAGGGTCTGACAAGAGGAACCAGATGGTGAACCAGAATGACACCAATTAGCATTGGCAGGATAGCAGGTTTCCAAACAGCCAAGCTTTAGAGTGATCCGTGAGGTGGGAATGGAAGTGACGCACAGCTTCATGGAGGGTTGATGTAGTGCCAAACAGTGCATCAAGGACAATAGTTAAATCATTCATAGCGCTATTACAACAATTAAGGTGTGGAGTGAAGGGTGGATAGGGAAGGTCATGGAAAAGGCGAAGATTTTCTTAGACAGGCTGAAAGCCTACTCACTCTCCTGGCAAAAGAGACACATAACACCTCGCCAGATCTCCTGTGATGGCGGGTATTCTTCCAAGCAATGGAATAATGACCCATATTGACTGCATACAATGCATGAAGATGGAGAGGTATTAGACCGCTCTGCAGTGCGGTACACATTTCTCAGGCATCTCCACACATGGGCGCAAATCTGGGGTTGTAAAAGAGGATAATGTTTGTACCGCCATATGTCCTTCTGGGTCTCCAAAGAGTACAGGATGTCGAGCTTGTTAAGGTAGTCCACACGGGCAATTTGGGAGGGACATTGGAGTAACATGTTGTAAAAAACAACTTGCTCATGAACTTCTTGTTTGAAATGGGAGTAGGGCGACCCCTCTGGGCGGTGTGACCACTAAAGCAGATTCTCCACTCAGCGCTCTGCATAGAGAGGAGAATTTGTTTGAAGTGGGTTGGCGTCCCATGTAGGCCAGCGGTAGAGGGATGAGAGGCAAGATAGCTTAGTAGATAATGGGTGTGGTTTGAGTTGCGGAGTCAAGGGCGCAGGTAAAATTTAGAGCAGGCCACGCATGACCAGCGTTGGTCTAGGGGTGTGGGGTTGGTAACCGTAGCAATCCAGGTGCCAAGTATCTTGACGGCATATGCCTCAAAGTTGAGCAGGCCTATACCACCCATTTGGAGAGGGCCATACATGACATCCAGGTGCACAGGGGGAGGTCGGCTTAAACAAAGCCACCCTTGTATCAGGGCGTACAAAGAGCTGAAGAAAGAGGTAAAAAGTTAATGGTGTGTGCCACAATCCAATTTTTGACAGGAACATAGAGTTGGTAAGCACAACCCATCCCAAGAGGGTAGTCTAGTGGGCTCCTAAAGAAGCAATGCACTTTGTGACATTGTCAAGGATGTAATAATCCAAAACAATGAGGCATACCCTCCCGCCTCCAGCCACAATCCCAAATGCTGCACCAGACCAGCAGTGGGTCTTAGATTAAAGGGAGCAGAAGCGGGGTGGTATGGGGTTGGAAGGGCAAGTTAACCTGTGAGCTATCTGCTGAAGCAGGTTGACTACGTGGTGCTGGTGACCAGCGGGCTTGGTACTGGTTGATGAGAATAATTTCGGTTTTGGTGGCATTAAGGGCGGCGTTACTGACCCTGTAGTAATCCTGGATAGTTGCCTGCAGCGCGCGTGCATCATGATTGTTAGACACCCCAACCACACAATAGACAGCAAATGATAACACTCTAACTGGTGCTTGGCCTTGCACATGGAAGCCAGCAAGGCGTGCTTTCACATTGCGTAAAAGTGGGTCAAGACTGAAGTTGTACAAGAGTGGGATTAGAGGGTCCCCTTGGTGGAGACCCCTTTAGGGTGAACCATATCAGTAAAGAAACTAGGGCCACACACTGCCATTGTGGCATATTCCATGAGCAACATCACCCAATTAATGAATTGGTGGTGGAGGTGGAACTTGTGGAGGCAGGCTTTGAGGTATTCCCTGTTGACCCTATCATACGCTTTCTTTTGGTATAAAAACATAAGCCCCCAGTAGACGTGGATTGGCAGATGTTGGCTACGGTGTGTATGTTGTCTCATATAGATCGCTTGGGGATGAAACTGAATTACTCAGAGGAGATCACTTCAAAGGCCACTTCTCCTAGGCAGTTGGCCATAACTTTAGTAAATAACTTGTTACTGTATTAGTAAGAAATAGTTGCGCCAGTTTGCCGAGTCCAGCTTATTTCCTTTCTTATACAGTGTTGTTATGTATGCCTTCTGGCCCCTGGGAAGGAGGCGCGTCTCAAATAGACAATTGTTCATTGAGGCAAGCAACAAAGAAGAGAAATAATTATAATATCTCTAATAAATTTCATATGAAATCCCATAAGGACCTGGCACTTTTTATGCAGTGCACCGCAAACAGCATACCAGATCTCATCCCAAGTAATTTAATTCATCACTTCAGGTATTGAGAAATGATGCGCGTATGTGCGCCATTGAGTAACCATCAATTTTGGCCGGTTCAATTGAATCAGATTGATACAATTTGGAGTAAAAATTTTAAACTGTAACTGCCACTTCAGCTGGAGCTTCTGCAATGGAGTGGTACGACTGCCTCACCTGCGTGCATGCCAAGCTCTAACATGGCGTGAAGAATTTGCGGAAAAAAATGGCGGAGAACGTGTCATCTGCCATAATATTTTTGCCTTAAACTGAACTCAAACGCTATGTTTGTGTTGTCTTACAAGTGCTTTGAGACAAGCAGACAATTCAGCCCACTTATGACCCCAAGCTAGGCTGTAGCCTGCCACAGGGACATTAGACTCCAGGTGGTCCACTTCTGCAAGCGTTCACTTAATAACCGCCAAGGCAGCCCATGAGCAACGTGATGAGAGGCGGCATGCCTTAAGGATAATATTTGGTTTAAATTTTGACCAGGTAGAAATTGGGTCCACACAGAACGGTTTGGTGAACTCCAACGCTGAATTTTTAGTGTCCACTCATGAGGAAAACCTGGGCAAAGTGATCTTGGCCAGATGAAGTTTGCACTATTTTGGCGCCTGTGCCTCTGGGTTTGACAAAGTGAAGGATAACAATACCAGCCTGTGATCTGAGAATTCGATTTTTGTCATAATAAATTCTGCAATCTGGGGGCAAAAGTTCAACGGGGAAAACTAAGATCAATGTGGAACATAGACCTCAGCTGACCGTTGTGCAGATGGGGACGGTACATGTTGGGTATTAGTGGTGCATGCTTGGGGAGGGTATTAAATACCATAATGTGGCTTTCATAATACACATTTTGACGTGCCCCTGTGGGGAATAGTTGTTGAAAGCCAGCGGTCAGTGGCTGGATTGTCCCAGCAGTTCAGGTCACCCACTACAAACAGATCATGTGGGAATGGGAGAGAAGTAACGTCTTGGAGGAGTTCCCGGATAGCCTGTGCACAGGTTGTGGCATAAATATTAACAATTGCATGTACTTCATAATCCCATTTGAAGGACATGACCAGAGCATGACCATTGAGAAACAAATTTCTAGATATAAATTAAAAACTATGGGTCACAAATATAACACCCCACAGTGCGGCGACCAAAAAGAAAGGGAGGGGAGGAGCAAGGTTGCCCATGTGTCCTCAGCACTTTGTGGACAGTGGGATTCCTGAACGGCCAGGATGTCCACAGGAAACTTCTTTTTTAAAAAACTTAGTTTCCTAGCCTGGGACAGCGAGGCCTTGAGTACAGCAATGTTCAACGTCCCTATCATGAAGGATCCCCCATTGCCCCTTAGGTGCAAGGGGAAGGGCCCCCTTGCCCCCCTTGCGCCACTGGTTCAGCAGCTTTGGAGTACTGCAACCGCATGGTAGGCAGTGTGTACAAGTTCTTAAGGTTTTTCTTCACTTTGTTTTTAGGTTCAGCTTTGGTGTTTTTGGGTTTAGCTTTCAGTTTGATGTTCTCCTGCGGTGCACTATCAGTTGTTGATAAAATTCAGGGGGATTGGGTCAGGGGAATCGGTTTAAATTGCTGCATAGTAATTTTGTTTTAGGTGAATCTGACTCAAACATTTGGTCCTCGGGTTGGTTTGCCCAATCTGATTGGTGAGAAGATTCTTGAGCCACTTCATCTGCAAATGACTCAATGTCTGCTTGGGTCTGGGCTGGCAGGATCATGGACGCTGCTGAGGCTGCGTCCTTGGCCACCACTCTATGGGCATGTTTGGCCTTTTTGCGCTCCTGTGGGGACACAGATTTTACCTGAATGTAACACCCCTGCGCACCTCATGGTTGGCGGCATCAGTATCAATGGTGGGTTTGTAATGGGAGTGGCCCTTCCCATTGCATCAGGGAGGAACTATTGTTGAGTAATGCCCTCTCTGGAAGGCAGGTGTGCGCCTTATGTCCAAAAGCATGACAATATGTGCATATAGGGGGTGCGCTATCCACCATAACATGGAATGGGCAGGATCCTTGGCCATCAATATTGAGCACTGCAGTGTGTGGGATTTGGGTCAAGTCCTCCATGATGACTGTGGATAGGGTGATCAATGCAATAGCTTTGACCATGCTAAGCTCTAGTATAAGCATGAAGTGTTGCATTTTTAAGAGTGGTATTCCCCAAAGCTTTTTAATCCATCTGAGAGGCAATGTTTGAGTGCTGTACGTCTCAACGTTGTAAGGAGAAAATCAAAAGTAATGAAAATTTGGTTAGACTTGGTCCAATGAGTGAACTACATTTTGACCACCCATTGACCCTCCGGGAGATTTAACCACCAAATGCACCTGTGCAGCTTTGTCCGCTGCTTGAACAGTTTCAAACCTGAGATCTAACCAACCCCAGGTCATAGAATGAGGTGCTATGTACATCACAGTTGAAAAGTGCTTGTGTACATCGCCACAGAACTTTTACCAAAATGCCATCAAATTAATAACCAAAAAAACTTGAAGCCCATGCTCCACTAATGACAGGGGATGTAAATTCAGAGTTTTGATGTATTGGTTGCATTTTGTCTGCCAAGCTAAAATCTCTGGTGAGATAATCACTATAACTTTTTTTAGTTTAGTCCTGGCCACCGGTGTCACCAGGGCGTTTTCTAACTTTATATGGTTTGAATACTAACCCTGTGCCCTTTAGCATATTAGCTTAACCTCTACCCAACATTGGGTGCACATTAATCTACTCAAAGAGATTATCAAACTTACCTTGTCTTGAATCAAATTAGTTGCAATTAGTGATTGCAATGAGAATGAAAAGGTTTACCAAGTCAAAGAAAAGCAATTACAAATACCTCCTTTAGCATAATTGGCTCAACTTCTGGCTCTAAACTTAAATTTTATAGAGGTCAGTTGTTTGAATCCTTGTGCAATCACCCTTATCTAATCTACTAGTGGAGTTACCCAGCGTTGCTCAGGTTTATGAGCTTACACTGAGCCTAAAGGCTGTGCCAGCACTATGCTTGTGCCACTCGGACTAACAGCTTCACTGTTGCTCTTGTGGCTGGTGAGCTGATTATTCTAACTACTTAATCTACTTTAAACTCTAATACTGATTTTTGCTTAGTTTCAGGTGAGCAAATTGGTGAATTATTTGATAATATGTGCCAATTTTCACCCACTCGCCCAAATAGATTGGATTTATCAAACTTGATTAGTTTCAGTTGAAAAATTTGGTGAATTATGAGATAATATTTACCAATTCTCACCAACTTGCTAATTAGATTGAACTTATCACTCTCAATAAATTCAGATCTAATAATATTTGCCAATTCTCACCCACTCACCAAATATACTGAACCTATCAGACGTAAAGGTCTGATGTTAGTAAACAGTGAATGTATCTTATTAAGTTTTTTCATAATAGCAATTGTGTGTGCGTGTGTGCAATACCCAACCAAAACTATGGCATGTAGAGTCTTGAAAATTTGGATATAGGTGGACAGGAGGGGGTCCGCGTGCACCTCAAAGTCAGATTCTTAATTTCATAATAAAATTATATAAGTTTATATGTAAGAAGTGAAATTTATATATGTTTTTATTGGAAATCAGTATATTGTTATGGTTGAGCAGTTTGATACCTTTTTGATTAGATAGTTAAATGGTTTTACCAAGCAGTTGGTGGTTTTGGATTGATTAATAAGCTTGATGGTTTTAGCAAGCAGTTAATGATTAGTTGATTCGATAAGTTAATTGTTTTTGACTGGGTGGTTGATAAATTTTGATTTATTGATGGGCTCAATGGGTTCAGGTAAGTGATTAATGTTTTTTCTCTTATGATAGTTTTTTATTGTAAAGTTGAGTGGTTAATAATATATATAATCTTTATAATTTGATTTCTTAATTTTATTGTTAGCCATCTACCAATATAAAAGAGAATCGATTAGGATCATCTGGTAACTTTGAAACCATAAAAAAACTGTGTTAAACTGAGTATCAACAAGAATTAGCCTAAACTTTTTTTTAAAAAAGTATCATTCTGTTTATTTTATGTATATCAGATGCATTATCTCATGAGCAAATAATGAAAAACCACCAAACTTGGAACAACTACTTTATAAAGTTTGGGAATTGTGTTATGCTATTTTTTAATAAAACCAAATAGCTTTTAATAATAGTTCTATATAAGAATTAGAAACATGTATGTTTCTAGTTGTAATTATATAGTGATTTGGCTGAGCATTTTCATATTCATTTAATTCGATGTTTTCATAGGTTTTGATAAATGCTTGGTAGTTTTTGGCTGGTTTATAAGTTCAAAAATTAGTTTTTGCTGAGTTGTGGATCGTTTTGGTTGATTCGATGGGCTTAATAGTTTCAGGTAAGTGAATGATATTTTAGTTAATTTGTCAGGCTTAATTAATTTTGACTAAGTAGTTGGAGGTTGGAATATTCAATAAGTTAATGGGTTTCTGAACTTATTAATAGCTATCTACCAAAACAAAAACTAAAATAATCTAGAATCATCTGGTAAGTTATAAACACCATAGCAAAGCATGGGTGTTTGGATGCTGGTTCTCATATGCAGTAATCAGCAGAAGGCTGTCACTGTAATTAACTATCTGGACATAGATTATAGAATCTATTTTTAGCACTAGTGGTGCCTAACTCAAAAGGGGAAGCCGCCATGCATCTTTATTTGTAAATGGGCCAAATAAAGGGATTATTTTAGTAAAAAATTATCCTAATATGGCACCTCAGCTAACAGCCTAGGAATCCATAACACAAGGGGAGGAAGCTTTGAGGAAACTTTTTGTCTGGTACCCACTTTAGCTGGTGGACCATGGAAGACAGAATTGGGGTGGGAGCATCAGTGACATGTGTCATAAGGAGGTATAATTGTGAGTTTTCTTTGGTAATGTGGCCGGCGGTGTCCATCACCTCAACATATTGAGCAAATTGATGCTCAGCAAAAGTGATGAGAGCAGGCACACAAGTAAATGACTTGATGCACCAGCGGAGATTGTAGAATCTGTTGTTGCCTCATTTAAATGGGGATACTTGGACCTATAAAGATGCAAAAATATGATCATGAATGATTTTGGTAGCCTGGAACATATGGCTAGCCACATAAAAGAAATCATGGACATAGAGTTTCTAAAGGGTAAATCATTGGTAGCTTTTTCCAAACGATTTTCCAAGAGGCACAAATATTGGCAATTTAAAAAGTAATGACTGATTTTGAATCTCAAACTGCCATGCAATTGGCACTCAGTGTAAGTCCAGGGGAGTGTCACCTCTTCCCAGACCAGGCGGTGTTTCCATTCCCCACTAAGAAGGGTCCTAAGAGGGCAGCTTTCCCTCTTGTCATGCAGGGTAATCTTACCCATATGGTAGATGAGCATTGGGTAACAGGCATCAACTAAGGGTTCCACCGCCTGTCCTCACAATTTCTTCTGCTGAATTAGTATAGAGAATTGAATAAATTTGTGCTGAAATATCTTAAAACTTTAAACCCATGGCAACAAAGCCTGATGGGCGCGCAAGTTCAGAAATGCAGTATCAATGGATGAATCCTCAGCCATACTCACCAGCATCATCAGGCCACTGTGAAATGATGTTATTAGTTTAAAACCAGCTTCAAAAAGATTGGGAACAAGGCCTAATGTGCGTGTACTTGCCAAAAATAATGTGTCCATTATTAAATCCCCAGAAAAATTCACCAATGGCATTAGGTCATTAGAAAATGTTGTCGTCAATTCAAAATCTACCTCCAAAGATTTGTAAACAAAGCCCAATGGTCTTGTACCCTTTAAGACATTTGTGCCTTATATTGGATCTTTGGAAAAACTCGCTGATGGCGTTGGGCCATAATTGAAAGTTGCCTTTAGCTCAAACCCTCCCCTCTCATACAAGAATTTCATTCAATAAATTTTTCTTGGCTGAATGGATGCCAAAGCAACTGGGTGTGGGAGGGTTTGGTATCCCAAACCTGTTCCCAATCTCCTGGGACCGCCCCTATGTGGGGTGGCACTGGGAGGTTCCCATTGCCCACCAGGTGAGACGCCGTCGTGCTAACCATCAAAAAGTGGTAATGCCACAATTTGGGTGTCTGATGCTGAATCTGCAGCAACTCAGCCCACCGCCATCTCTTTTGAAGTTTATTCTAATTAGTTCTTTTTCATTCCCCCCTCTCTCAAAATTCATCAGGTTAGGTCAAATATTGAGGGCCCCAATCCTGAGCTTTTCTAAGCTATTCCCTAAAATTAGTTGTCTATTTAATCAGTCATAGCACACTGTTAGAATTAATGGTTGATTTTCTATTTTACATTTCCAATAAAATCTCTTTTTCCAAACCTAATCTTGTTGTAAAATTTATACCACCTTTTCTGACCCAATTTTTAAAAACCCCTGGGCCCCGGAGCCATGTTTTCCTGATTCATTGCTAGGTTTATATACGCAACTATGGACCATGGGCGCCCATTGGAAAAATTCGTTTCTGTTTTAATAACAATCGCTCAAGCAGCAGTGTATCTGGCATTTTAGGCTTGTCATTGGGTGCTTCAGCACTCAAATTGGCAGGCCAGTCTTAATTTTTCTTGCTGCTTCCATGACATAATCAATCATTTATTTTTTTCAGCCATTTCCCCTCTTCGCCAAGCTGGGCGTATCAGTGGTTATCTTCTATCAGATGAGTAAGGTTGTGAAGGATTTTTCCTATGACCACACTGCCCCAGTGTTAACGGATCAGGATGCACCTGATCCTCACATTGCATCAGATCAGGTGGCACTCAATATAAATATTGCTTAGATAGGAAGGTCCTTGAATTTGAGGAAGTCAGATTTAGTGAGATTTGACGTTCCAAAACTGAGATGCATCTGAGAAAATATGATGTCAGGCTTATGAATAGCGTGGATGATGTTCCGGTGGGTTGTGGAGTGTTTGTGAGCAATTTGCAGGACGGTGTTAGAGAGAGTCTAGCATAGAAGGGATCTTATTACAATACTAGCAGAGTGCTATTTATTAGGGGATGGTTGGGGCCTGAATGGCCAGTTGCGTCTTCCAAGAAAAGTCAAAAATTTTACAATAAAAGTGCATTCTATTAGAAATTTTACTTATTAAAATAATATTATTGAATAAAAGTAATGAGCTCAACTAGTGAGCTTGGCGTGGCGTTGGCGTCGTTCTCATCCCTCTCATGGAGCCAGAACCTGCTGTTGATGTGCAGCGTCGTGGAGACAGTGGTGCAAGAATACGTGGCAATGATAAGGCATGGCGGGAGGGTTTGAGGATGAGCTTTTATGGGCCTTTCCCTAGTATGGTCAGCAACGTGGCTCTTACTTCCCAATAACTTCATGGCATATTGGTGCAAACCTGCCCATTACAAGTGTATCAAACATCTACTCAGCCCACCCTTCAAGTGGGATCTTTATGCTAGGAACCACTGAGAAGGCCTTGGTTTTGAATTCTAGCTATTAATTGTTATCCATATTAATTTCAAAAGTTGCTGCGGCCCCCATGCCCATGTTAGTATATTCTGGCAATCCGACTTGTGAAGCATCTGCTCCTGTTGTTACCCTTGTGTCTTCCTCACATTTAGTTGCAATCTCTTACTTATCAGCGAACTTGAACATATATGTCAATAAACAAAACTCCGCCTACTTTTTATTATCAATGAGAATCAGTATTGGATCACACCAGGTGGCCTTTTATTCCGTAGTTGACACTGGTGCAGCGGGTAATTTTATGAGTCTTGAGTTGGCCCACCAGCTTTATATTGACCTGGAAATGGGTCTAAAGGTAATGGTCGCTTTGTAGGCCTCCAAGCCATCCTATATAGTGTGACATCCAGTACCTTTCTCTGTTCTCAAATTTAGTTTTTACAATCATTTTCCAGCAACGTCTAACCTCCTGTTCTTGATGATTTTGGGTGCGGTCTGGTGGCGTCAGCAGCATGCAAGGATTCACCTCAAGTCTAATATGCTGTCATTCTCTAATGGTCAGATGGAGGGCGAGTTTACTTTACTGGTTATTCTCACTAAGAATCTAGGGTATAGTTCAATTACATCTCTTGTTTCCCCTGCGTGCCTCTCATCAGATTTTCCAGAAGCGTTGATGGGTTATCAGAGTATTATTAACTCTGAGATGGCAGATCATCTTCCACCTCATACAGAGTTTGACTTGGGGTTATAACTTCTTTGCAGGTGGTGAACATTAATTGCCCACTGTACCCGCATACAGCAGAGGAGGAGGTTGCCCTTAATATATGGTTGGACAACATGCTTACTTAGGGTTGGCTCTTCAAAAACTTTTCCAGTTACCTCCCCCATTGTTTTTGCCAATAAATCCGATGGTTTCCTTCATCCTTGCTTGGATTATGGTAACCTCAATAAGATCACAGTCCATGATAACTACCCTCTGCCTTTGGAAAAGATGATTAGCAAGAGATTGCCAAATCGCAGTAGTTTCTAAAACTCAATCTTGTTAATGCCTTCAATCAGATTTGGCTTAAAGAAGGTCAGGTTTGGCTTACCAAAATCCATATTGAAATGGTACATTTTCCAAATTCAGGTAATGCCTTTTGGGCTAAATAATGCACCAGACATGTTCTAAAAGATTATTGGTAGTGTTCTGGGTGATCTCTGGTTCATCTGCGCAGTTGCTTAACAATGATATCTTGGTACACTTCCCTACTCCTGAACAGCATGCAAGAATTTGAAAGCGGTTGTGGCGGCCTTACATAAGGCAGGTCTGTTCATAAAGCCTTCAAAGTGCAAATTTTATTGGAAGTAATTCACATTCTTGGGCAATCTTGTCTTAAAGGATGGGTACACAATTCCCTCCAACAAGTTGGACACCATCCGCAAGTGGTTGATTCCAATGACCCAAAAGCAATTGAGAAGCTCCTTGGGTACTACAATATTCTTTAAGAAGTTCTCCCCTGCCTTATCCCAGTTAGCCGCTCCACTTCATCCAATCATGGGTAAGAATGTCCTCTTTGGTTGGACGCCTGAGTGCAAGCAGCATTTGAGTCAATTAAAGAGGTGTTTTGTCACCTCACATCCTAAAACATGCGGACCCCTTTAAACCTTATATTGTAGCATGCAATGCAACTTCTGCTGCGGTATGAGCTGTTTTGCTCCAGGAGCAGAAAGTGTTGGAACATCCAGTCACTTACTTATACCACAAGCTTTCTCCCAATGAGCAATCCTGAGCCATCTACAATAAGAAGCTGGCAGCCGTGGAGTGGGCCTTGACCCACTGGCGGTATCTTTTACAGGGCGCTCAGCATGAGTTAACTGTGTGAACGGATCATCAAGCCCTTCTTTACTTCTGCAAATCTCAGAAGTTGGCACACCGCCAGGCCTAAACCTACCAGGATTTGTGCAGCTTTAACTTCAAATATGAATTTTTGAAAGGAGCGTTGGTTGTTATTCCCAACTTCTTAAGTAGTAACCCCGCACATTGCCCTGTAAATGCAGATGAGGCGAATCAGATCATGTCATCCCTCACACCCAAATCTTATCCATTGTTTCTCCCATAGTTTTGGCAGTGGACTTAGGTTCCAGACGCACCTCTTATCTCCCAAGTTTTGGCAGCGAAAATGGCCTGTGCTAAAGGGGTGGACCTTTTGGAGTGTGTCACGATTCTGATATGACTGGACAATAAGCCCTAAGTTGTGATGGTGGAATGGATATGATCTGCTGAGTTTAATATATATAATAAATATTTGAGCGCCTCTGGGTGAGGTGATATTGTATTGTTGGGAAATCGCCTCAAATTAGGCGATCATGAAATTTAAAAAATGAAGAATCGATGGAACCAATGAGATATGGCGAATCAGATTACTAAGCCATGAAAGCATAGCAACTGAAGTTGCTACAATATAGACGAGATGAGATGATCAAGGAAGTTAGTTGTTAGTAGTTTTTAGAGTGAGTGTAACAGCGAGAATCCACTGTATTGAATATATTAAATAAAAGCGAGTTGAGGGAGAAAGTGATCCATATTAACTATTTAAAAGTTTATTCTATTGTTTCAAGAACAACAATCATCACATTGTTGGTTCTAATTGCTCAGTGGGTCAAACTCTGTGCCAAATCCGTTGGCGTATCTCTCAAATACCGCCAATTTTATAACAGTGGTGCTCACTACAGGGGGCCCATTGGTCAATCACAAAACTAACAACCTTCCTCAGTTGCTGGCCATGTTCTATCAGGCTTGCTCTGGCAAGGAATCTTTTTGAGATGCCGCAACCATTGAATATGCAGAACTCAAGCTTGCCTTGGACGCTGTGCTCCAGTGGAAAAAGGAGTTTCTACAGGAGGTTCATATCAGTAAGCTGCCTCCATTTGATCGCAATGAGAACATTCATGGATTTTTTAAGCACTTTGAGTCTTGCAGTATAAGGAGCTTCAAATTGACGTAAAGCCAAATTATTAATATCCACTTTGAATGTCAAAAGCGCTGACCAAGTTGTTTGCTATATTCCAACCAGTTCTGCTACCTATCAAAAAGTGAAAGACACTGTGTTGTGGTTATTTGGAGGAACTATGAAAATGGCACAGTGGAAGGCTAATTTCTTAACCATTGGGTTTCAGTATAATGAGACCCTCATCGCATTTGCTGATTGCTTTATGGTGGAAGCCATGTGTTAATTGGGGAAGGAACTTTAACCAAAACAGATGTATGCATAGAGTTGACCTCCGCTATGAAACCATACAATGAGCTTTTCAATACCATGGCTCCATATTTAGTATTTGGTATCCCTTTGCTTAAACTCATTCAAATCTTTCGCCGGTTATCCACTACCTTCACTCTGCCCATCATAGAGCGGAACCATATCCTCTCCACTTCTGTACCTTCTTGTTTGAGGAAGCTATCCCTTCCAGTTCAGCGTCCATTTTATAACCCCAGCCTTATTACCACACCACACTCCTTATCTCAAATGGAGTTGCCGCCAGCAGTTCAATATAGGGAAGGGTCTGTTTACACTGCTCAACCCCAGCCTGCCTTTTGAGATGGCCCATTTAACAACAATCATGGACGCAGATCTAACAGGATCAATTGTTTCTTGTGTGGTCGCTCTGGGCACTTGGCCAGAAGTTGTCTTCATCGTCAGGTTCATTTTCTACCACAGGGATAGTAAAATCAGGGAAAAGTCAGAGCGTAGTAGAGATGGGACTCTCTATTTCCGCTATTCTAACTCAAAACGTCCCACCTGAATTTATCCCAGTACACCCAGTGGAAGTTCCCCAGTTTGACGATTCCTTTCTATATCAGCAGCCAGTTGGAGGGGTGAATGTGCTGACACAAGCGCAATTTATGGACATGGTGGAAGCAGGCCCCCAGGAGCAACCAAATCCTTATGTCTGTCAACTGTTTAATCAACTTTCTACTGATGAACCAGATCCATATGCTGATGCGCTTCTCTTAAAAGAGGGAATGTGGCTCTCCTGAGAAAGCTATTGTTAAAGAATACCCTAAAGTTGGGGAGGGTATTATGAGCTTCCTTGGAAAAAGTGATGCGTTAAATGTCCATGTTATAAACAATCAGAATGCATCTTATTCTGAGTGTACTTACTGTGACACTGTTATAGCGAAAATCTGAGTTTGTGTGATAATTGATATGGGTGCCCCAATCAACATAGTGTCCACAAAGTTGGTGGCAAGGCTGGCATTAAAGCCTAACGTGGAACATCATATGGTATATGGGATTGCAGGCGTGGAAAGCACGGTCTCTGAAGGAACGTAAAGCGCACTACCTTTACAATTCAAGTCAATTGTCATTGTACCCCCAGCCATAGTGCTACCAGACAATAGCTATGACCTTTTAATTAGAACTGCATTTATGCGCCATTTTGGGGTTGTTGTTGATATTACCGCAGAGACATTTGAAATTCTGGGGCAGTGGATCCCAATCTACTCTACCTCCAGCGGAATGCTAAAAGATCCTGTACTCTTGAGTCACATAAACCTTGCATATGGTGAAGGGGTGGTTTCAGTTCACTATCATCGACTCAAGTGCAAGACACAGGTTCTTCCCCATCAAATTTATGAATATCAAGGGCTACCACTTAGAGCTGCGGGCCCTATGTCTATTCCCTCTGGACACCAAGTAATCATAAACACTGAGTTAGAGGTGGAAGTGCCTGCTAGGCTTTAGGAGAGGTCATTGGGCCTTATCAGCAATCACAGCTTGAGCCCCGCGTGGCTCCAGGCATTATAATTCCAGGACATGGGGAGATCAAGGTCTATGTAGCAAATCTTCAGAATAAACATATGAAAATTTGCCAACAAAATAGTGGCATACTTACATTTCATCCCAGTTGAAGAGGTCCTCCAGGTTCATGAGTTCGGTTCATTGGAAGAATTTGGTCTGCCCATTGAAACACAGCCCGGCATAATGGCAGTTGTACCGCGCGAAAATTTAATGGGGCTAATGGAAGACCAAAGAGATCAAGTGGAATCCTATTTCAAAAATACAAAGAGATTTTTGCTGTTGATGATCACAATTTAGGGTGCGCTCGGGGGGTTGTTCATTGGCTGGACACTGGAGATCATCCCCCCATTAGGTCTCGGCCAATCCGCTGATCAAGGGCAGCTGAAGAAGTCATCAATACAGAGATTGGCCAGCTATTAGTGCAGGGAATTCTCGAACCGTCTAAGATTCCGTGGGCTTCACCTGTCTTAATTGTTAAGAAGAAGAATGGTACTAACCGCGTAGTAATTGAATAGTGGAAGCTTAATAGTATCACCAAGAAGGACTCATATCCTCTTCCGTGGATTGAGGATGCGCTGTATTGGTTAAGTGGAGCTTGCTATTTCTCAGCAAAGGATTTGATATCTGGGTATTGGCAAATTGAGTTGCCCAAGGCAGAACAAGAAAAATGCGCTGTAATCACATCAAAAGGGCTTTTCCAACCAACTTGTATGCTGTAAGGGCTATGTAATGCCCCGACTACATTTCAACGAGCAATGGACACCATTCTGGGTCATCTGAAGCTGTTGTGTGTACTTATGTACCTCTACAATATTAACATCTTCTCTAGAACATTCACTGAGAACCTTTCCCATCTAGAAGAGGTATTTCGCTGACTGGCTGGGGCCAATATCAAGATCAAGCCCAGGAAATATCACTTCTTCAAGGATCAGTTAGAGTACCTCAGTTTTAAGGTGGATGCAACTGGGCTGAGACTCCAACCAGCCAAGGTGGAAGCTATTCAGAAGATGATTAAGCCAGCTAGTAATCGGGACATTCAGTTTTTTTGGGATGGTAGGTTATTACTAATGCTTCATACCCAATTTCAGTTGTATCAGACGTCCGCTGCTTGAGCTGCTAAAGAAGGATGCCATGTTCAAATGGACAGAACAGCGCAATGCACTTTTGATACACTTCAAATGGCAATAATTAGTGCTCCCATGTTACGCTACCCAAATTTCAGAAAGGAATTATTGTATAAACGGATGCATCTCTTTCTGCTGTGGGGGAAGTTTTGTCACAAAAAGATGATGAAGGGGAGGAGCACCCAGTGGCATACTGCAGTCAAAGCCTGAATAGCCATGAATGTAATTATACTGTGACTGAGCAAGAGTGCTTAGCAGTGATCTACGCTTATAAGAAATTCAGAGTCTACCTGCATGGGGTAAAGTTTAAAGTCGTAACAGACTATGCGTCATTACATTTTAATGCAGAACTTAAAGAACCTGAAGGCCATTTGGCTCAATGGGCTTTTAAGCTGCAGGCTTATGAGTTTGAGATCCTTCATCCGCCAGGAGCAAAGCATCAGAATGCCAACTGTTGCAGTTATGGCGGATTTAAGTGATATAATGTTTGACAAAATGATCTGTGGAAAATACAACGATGAACCACCCAAAGTGATCAAAACATTAAACGAAATGAGAGCGAATACCTTCCAACAGAATGGGGAACTATACAAGTGGATCAGAAATTCCACAGTGAATTTTCCGTGACCCTCAGACCAGTCAGGAATTATTATGAGCGCCACAATGCAGTTGGACATGGGGGTGCATAAGACAATGTAGTTGTTGCGCCCTTGGTACTATTGGGAAAGTATTAACTTTGATGTCCTTAAAACCATTTCTTGTTGCCATCAGTGCCAAGTGGAAAAGCTGTTCTGCCGTAAGACTTCATATAAAGTAGTGAAACCCCATTTTGCTTGGCATACTGTTTCCCTGGATGTCGTTGGTCCCTTGCCAACAGGAGCTAACCAGTGTAAGTACATTCTTGTGGCTATCAATCACTTGACCTGGTGATTTGAAGCAAGGGTAATACAATATTTGGGGGCAGTTACAGTGGCCAAATTTGTGATGGAGTGAATTATTAAGCAACATGGATGCCCTCAGTTTATTCTCACTGATAATGGAACCAATTTCACCTCACACATCCTTTCCAAAATGAATGAGCTTATGGGTATCCAAGAAGTTCTAATGACCGCATACCACCCCAATTCTAATGGAATGTTCAAACGGGTAAATGTGACTCTGGTGAATATCCTGCAAAAATTAGTAATGGATTGAACATCTTATTGGACCTCCCTTCTTTCCACTGCCATGTTTGCCTATAACATCAGTTACCATTCCACCACAGGGAAGAGTCCCTTCCAACTACTAAATGGCTGACACCCAGCTCTTCTGGCATTACTTTATCCATGTGTGGAAGAAACCGGTGGGGGAAATTCCTTTGTTATTTGATTAACCTTACAAACATTCTGATCAAATTTCAAACTGAAGCATATTCCTTCATCTTAGCCAAGAAGATCAGGAATTAGGCTGCTGATCAGGTACGTCAAAGTGGGTTAGCGCAGTTCAAGGAAGGTGGCATGGTTCTCTTCCACGACCATCATGGGTTTGGGCAGAAACACAAGCTGGTCAGTATATGAATTGGTCCTTTTGAAGTCATTGAGAAAACTGTAGTTGACACATATGCTATCAAGGGCCCTGCTAGCAGTCAGGTCATCAACCGAGTGCATTCAAAGTTCCTCCATGCATATAAGCAATAGGAGCTTATTGTCCAGTCAAAGGGGGGTAATGTTGCAATTCTGATATGACTGGATGATAAGCCCTAAGTCATGATGGTGGAACGGATAGGATCTACTGAGTTTAATATGAATAATGAATATTTGAGCACCTCTGGGTGATGCAATATTGGATTGTTAGAAAATCGCCTCCAATTAGGCGTCCATGAAATTAACAAATGAAGAATCGATGGAGCCAATGAGATATTGCGAATCAGATTACTAAGCCATGAAAGCATAGCAACTGAAGTTGCTACAATATAGACGAGATGAGATGATCAAGGAAGTTAGTTGTTAGTAGTTTTTAGAGTGAGTGTAACAGTGAGAATCCACTGTATTGAATATATTAAATATAAGCGAGTTGATGGAGCGAGTGCTCCATATTTATTTATCTAAAAGTTTACTCTGTTGTGTCAATGACAACGATCATCATATCGTTGGTCTTAATTGCTCAGTGGGTCAAACCCTGTGCCAAATCCGTTGGCATATCTCTCAAATACCGCCAATTTTATAAAAGAGTGGTTGTCCCTCCCTGTAACATAACGTTCTTTGTATTCTCCAGCTGAGGGTCTCGTTCAATTTTGGTTGAGGGTTGGGGTTTTTCCCCTCCTTCAAGCCAAGGTGATTCAGGCTCACCATGATCCTCCTAAAGTCGGACATCCAGGGAATAATAAGTGCCTTAACTTGATCAAGCGTACCTATAATTGGGCGGGCTTGGCAAAAGATGTTACAGCATGGATTTCAGATTGTGTAGCTTGTGTGTGGGCCAAGTTGGACCGGTCTGACAAGTATAGCCTTCTTCATCTCTTACAACAGGCAGAGGGTCCATGGACATCAGTGTCTGTGGACTTCATCATAGAATTATTGTTCCAATTGTCTTACATTGGTAATGGTGGTTGTTGACCATTTCAAAAAAGTTTCTCTTTTTATCCCTTGTTATTCCAGTATCACTTCTGAGAAAATTGCTCGTCTTTTCATGCGCCATGTGTTCTCAATGTTTGGTCTACCACGGGAGATTGTTATTGACCATGGGCCCCAGTTCATGGCACAATTTTGGAATGAGCTCTTATCAACCTTGAAGATTACCTTGCCGCTCCACCATGTACCACTCCTAAATTTAATGGCCAAACTTAACGGGTCAATCAGATCCTTGAACAGTGCCTGCACTGCTACGCGGCTGATGCTCAGGATACCTTGGCTGATGACTGTTACTTTAATCAGTTTGCATATAATAATGAAACGCATGCATTCACTAGATTCTCCTCATAAAGCATCCTTGGGGTACAATCCCTCATTCTCAGTTGGACCATGCTTTCACCCTGAGTTACCAGCTGCAGATGATCATGCCCAACATATCTGTACAACACAGTCCTTAGTTTGAGTGCATTTCACTAAGGCTATAAGCAACTACAAGCAGTATGCAGATCATTAGTGCTCCCATCTCACAAACTCAGTCAGTTCACATGTCATGTTCGCTTTGTGACATTTGTAGATGCAGGTGCCCTCACGTAAGATTACAAGCAAATGATTAGGTCCCCACTTGGTGGAGGAATATTTGGGTAATGGCACTTTCCAGTTGAAATTGCTGCCTCACTGGAAGCAACACCCAGTCTTCCATGTGTCTCAGTTATCCCCATTCAAGGGGAAATTCCCTTGGATCCTGAGCCTAGTGTGATTGAGGATGTGGAGGAGGCTGAAGTGGAGGGCATCCTGTCTTCCGCAAATCTCATCAATTGGTTCAATATCTCATCACTTGGAAAGGCTATCTGGCCTATGAGAACAGTTGGGTCAGAGACTGTAATTGCACAAACTGCTCAGAGCTGGTTGAGGCTTTCCATGCCTCCAACCCAGAAGCTCCTCGTCCTCCACCAAATATTGCTTCTTTGATGGCGATCAAATTAACTAAAGCCCACAAAATTGTGACTCTTGTGAAATTCCCCGTTGGTGCCCCCCTTGGCAAATTGGAAGGGAAATGTAAATCTGGCGTAGAATCCTCTCTGTCTAGATTGGGCGGTGTTCCCATTACCCACTAAGAAGGGTCCTAAGAGGGCAGCTTTCTCTTTATTCATGAAGGGTGATCTTTCCCATATGGTAAATAAGTGTTTAGTAAAAGCCATACCTCTGAAGATTCCACCGCCTGTCCCCACAATTTCTTATGCAAAATTAGTATAGCAAATTGAAGAAATTTTGCGCTGAAATATATGAAAACCTTAAATCCATGTCATTGAAACCCAGACGGGAATGCACATTCAGTAAATGGAGTATTAAGGGATAAATCCTCAGCTATACTCACCAGAGGCATTGAGCCACTAAGAAATGATGTTGTCGGATAGAAACCAGCTTCAAAAACATCTGGGAGAAACCCTGACGGGTGTGTACCTTCAAAAAAGAATGTGTCCAGTATTAAATCCCAGAAAACTCACCAATGGCATTGGGTCATTGGAAAACGTTGTTGTTGATTCAAAATCTGCTCCAGAATTTAGAAATAAAACCTGACGGGCTTATACCCTTTAAGACGTTTTCCTTATATCAGATTTTTGGCAAAACTCGCCAATGGTGTTAGGTCGTTGTTGAAAGTCGCCTCCAGCTCATAACCCTCCCCTCTCATATCAGGATCATCATTTGATAAATATCGCTTGGCTGAACGGATGCCAAATCAACTGGGTGTGGGTGGGTTGGGTATCCTAAACCCATTCCTGACCTCTTGGGAACGCCCTATGTGGAGTGGCACTGGGAGGTTCCTGTTTCCTGTCAGGCAAGACGCCATCAAGCTAACTGTCATAAAAGCAGTAATGCCACAATTTGGGCGTCCAAGGCCAAATTAGCAGCAACTCAGCCCACCGCCATCTCTTTTGAAGTTTATTCTAATTAGTTTCATCATCATTTCCCCCTCGCTCAAAGTTTGCTGGGTTAGGTCAAATCTTGCGGGCCCCAATCCTAAGCTTTTCCAAGATATTCCCTAAAACCAGTTGTCTATTTAATCAGTCATAGCACACTGAGGAAATTAATGGCTGATTTTCTATTTTACATTTTCAATAAAATCTCATCTCCTGAACACAATCTTATTATAAAATTATACCACCCTTTCTGACACAATTTTTTCAAAGACCCATGGGCCCCAGGGCCACGTTTGCTTGTTCAGTGCTAGATTTATATATACAACTATGGACCATGGGAGCTTGTTGGTGAAATTCATTTTCATTCTAATAGCAGTCGCTCAAAGTCAAGAGAGTGTCTATAACTCTACAGTTCCCAGCTTGGCGGTGCATGAAGCACTGGACCAAAGCAAGGAAACTCGTCATCAGTTTGAACATAAAGATAGCCCAGAATAGGGAGCTGGAGCTTTAAAGGCATAGGGCGAGGGTGTTGAGCACAGTGAAAGTAATAGCTTATCTGGAAAACACCAAAACTTGGCTATGCCCTAAAGGGCAGTTCATAACCGAGTTTTTTACAAGGCTATAGTGCACGGGTGACCTTGTTTGGAGGAAAATGGGTAGGACCAGCAGTGTATATGTGCTGTAACAAATTATAAAGAGATAAATAGGCTGACACGTTGCAAGACCTCCTAAAAAACCCACACACAGGTGCACCCAAGTCAACATATAAAATAAACGTAAAAAATTATGTAATTTATTGGGGAAGCTGACCAACAAGAAAAGTCAGCCTTGAGCAAACATATTTAGCTAACTTAGATAAATCATGAGTCAGAGAAAGTGGTACTAAGCCTTGGTGCACCAATAGGCGCACGCTTCCATCCAACAGGGTCGCATACCTTGAAAACGAACTTATTTGAGTGATCAATTGAAGATGAACCTGACCTGAGCTTTCAATTTCATAAATGAACTGGTTATGAGCCCTCATTCACTGATACCCCAAATTGAGACATCAACTCTGATCAAAAAACTCGTCTATTTTAATTCAAGTTCTGAAACAGGGGGCTGGGTGTTATGCACCTTATTTGTACCAAACTGGGCATATCTAGCTTGACCACAGCGTTGGTCCAAGATGTGCTTAAGGTTGGGAATGTCCCGATTCTTAACCTTTTGGACCTCCTGCCGCCCAGCCTTGTCCCTTCTGTTGGTCCCATCAATAAGGTCATGTAAACATAACATTACCCTCTCCTCTTTTTTGTGCTCCACCCCTTCTAGGGGCATTCTCCAAGAAAATGTTTTTGTGAACAGGGGCAATCTTCATGGCAGCAACGGCTTGCTTGGACTTTGATCCTGTGGCCTCAGGGAAACGCTCGTGAGATGCTACTTTTAGGTCTTGGAAATGGGTTCAATCACGCGCTGGGACCCAAATGTTCTCTGCTGCGTCAAATCCCTTCCAGGATACAACATGCTCAAGTCTTCTTCTTACCCAACGGGAGGCTACAATTTCTCCACTCCCCATTCTAGAGTCCCATCCACGAAATAAGCCTCAGGAGTCTCTGGAGGGGCCCATAAACAACGTGAGCTTGATTTCATGGAATACTGAAAAATTATAAATGAGGGGAGAGATCCAACTAGTAAGAGGCGTGGCCCACCTTTTTAACACCGCGGTATAGCCCAATCCTTTTTAGTCCTAGTTTTTTGCATGGTTGCTTGATTGGGATGTTTTTAGCATCCAGCATCACAAGATCTTCTTTTTTGTAAGCTGGTCCAACTCTTCTCTTACCACCATCATTCTACTTGTAAGCTTGTATGGCTGCATCTAATTACGTGCTCACCCCTTGGTGTACTTTCTTAATCATTTTAAAGTCCACCACCGCTTCCACCTTGGATCCACAACTTGACTCCATGTTTAAGGCAGTATTGAAGCCATAGTTGGAGAAGAAGGGGGAACAACCAATTGATGTATGTTGGGCGTTGTTATAGCTAAATTGGGCCATGAGGAGATGGGAAACCCAATCTGAATGATATGTGCAGTTTAACACCGCAGGAACTGTTTAAGACACTGGTTCACTCATTCGGTTTGCCCACCTGATTGGGGTAAATAAGCATTTGAATGGCAGGGACGTATTTGCAGAGTCGTACACTTCTTTCCAAAAGACAGAGGTAAACTGGGATCTACAATCGCTAATTATTTCTTGAGAGACCCCAAGAAGATCAAACACATTATTAACAAAAAGCCTAGCCATCTCAGCCGCGGTGACTGTGGTTTTGCAAGGGATATAGTGGGCGAACTTTGTAAAACTGTCCACCACCACCATGATAGCATCATAGCCATCAGATACAGGAAATACACAGTAAAAACTAACCAACTTAAAGTCCAAGGCCAATCATCCTTTTGAAATGGTACCAACAACCCCGCTAGAGGCTGGCAATTCAGTTTTATTTGGTTGCAGACTAGGCACTCTTTACAATACCTGCCTACCTGAGCGGCTAATCCCTTCCAATTGTAAGTGAGACGGATAAGCTCAAGGGTATTTGCCTTTTCAGGATGACCAACGGTGATTCCATCATGATGTTCCCAAATGATTTACAGGCGAAGTTTTTAGCAGGAAACCACAGGCGCCCCTGAAACCAAACCATCTCTTCTTTTACGTGATATCTATGGTGATGTCCTCCTGATACAATGCACTCTATGCAAGGACCATAGTATATTTGGCTGACAAAGACTGAGAAAGGACTACCTTTCTTAACATACCATATTCCTCTGCATTTTCTATAGGAGCGAACGCTGGCCCATTGGCCAAGGAAAAGGATTGTTAAGACACAATCCTACCCGTTGGAATCATTAAATGGGTATTATGCACCTCAACCTCCTTGAGGTTGGGAGCTAGTGCAGGGCTGTGGCTCAAAGCTTCCGCTAAACCATCTTCTTGCCCTTAGTAAACTCATAAGAAAACGCAAATTGGGCAAGGGTCTCATGTCAGCTGGTTTGCCATGGGGTTAAGACATGAGGTGCGCAGTAGTACAGTAAGGCATGGTGATCTGTGCATATGCAGAAGGGTTGAGATGAGCCATGCAAGTGATGACGCCTATAAGTCTGCGCCTCAACCACTGCTAATAGCTCTTTATCATATACAGTGTAGTTTAACTCTTTTAAAGACTTTTTCCTAGAAAAATACTCCACCGGATGCTCTATTCCATCTTTGCCTACCTGTAATAGAGCTGCCGCTATGGCGAAGTTGGATGCATCTGAAGCAACAATAAACTCTTTATTGGGGTCGACATGGCAAAGAACGGAAGTGTACAGCAACGTACACTTTACTGCTTGGAAGGCATTCTTCAAAAAGGGGGACCACTGAAGTACTTTTGCCCCACTCGCCTTATACAAAGGCGTAGCAACTTCATAAAGGTCTGGTGTGATCTTCTTAAGTAACGTACACGTCCCCAAAAAGCTTCTCAATTCCTTCAGTAAAGTTGGAGTGAGCCATTCACATGTCGCCTTCTCCTTGTCTGGAGTTATCATGTGCCCTTGGTCAAACATGGCATTGCTCAGAAAGGTGACCTGGGACTTAACAAACTCACACTTACTGATTTCAGTGTAAGGTTGGCAGCCCTCAAATGTTCCACCACCTGCCAAAGGTGTACTTCATGGGACTCATTGTCAGAAAAAAAATACCAAAATATCATCCATATAAGCTACCGCGCATACCCTCAGCAGGTCCCAGAAAGTCGCATCAATACGGCGTTGGAAGATAGCAGGGGCATTTTTAAGCCCAAAGGGCATAAACTAAAATTGGAAATTTTCTTTTCTGGTACGGAATGCGGTTAACCACTCCTAGACCTTCTTGATCCAGATCTGATTGAACGCGTTTAAACAATCCAACTTAGAAAAGACTCTCGTCTTCTACACATAGAGTGCAATTTGTGAGCCCAGTGAAATAGGATGTAAATCTGTTACTGTGACATTGTTGAGATTCCCATATCTACGCATGGATGTAAGGTACCATCGGCTTCTCCACAAAGAGAAGTGGGGAGCATACTGTGGAGGTACGCTGAAAAATTGTTTTTTTGGCTAACTGCTCCTAAACTACATATCTAAGGCCGCTTTCACCCATATTGTCATTGAATAAATTAGGGTAGATATACTCACCAAATCAACTGTGAGTTTGAACTCACAGTCAAACTCTGAATGATCTGGTAGTAAATTGGCTAGAGCCGCATCAAACGAAGATTCCAACAACTCCAAACAGGAAGGTAGGGGAACCTCCACCGAGGGCTTCAGTAATGGAGCAAGACTGAAAGTGTGAATATTAAGTCATTGGGGCAAATTTCCCTGAAAGTTGGCTTCAGTCAAAGGAACAACCAACACATGATCATTATACAAAGTTAATGATAGGTATTTTCTTTCAAGTTGGTTCTGACGTCAATCTTTTGCCACCATTCTACACCCAAAATGATGGAGTGCAAGAGGTTTTTGATTGTTTAAAATTGGTCAGAAAAACAATATTTGCCAACTTGATATTCTACTAACTCCATGATTTTCAGCGTGGTTATACCTTGGGAAACTCTCCTTTAACCATATCATCTGGCAAGTAACTCAGCTCAAGGTAGTCATATAGTCTTGTTCAATAGAGTTCTCAGAGGCACAAGTATCCACCAAATCATTAGTGCTAATTTTCCATAAAGGGGAGGAAAGGGTAGCAGTCAATAAAAAATAGCCTAAATAATCTTTATTTATAGCATGTAATGCCAATACTTCACCACCAAACTCTTCTTCAAGGTCTAGCATCCCCCAGGGTACGTTTCTGCATCAAAGAATGGAGAGGGAGTTTAGCCACTTTTACTACTGAGGCCACATATCTCACCATACCTTCAGCAACTGCATAAACATTTTTATATTGTAATTGTAACGTCTTTCTCACCTCCCAGGTTCCATGGATCATGGTTGTAGTCAAGCGTGGGTTCTCTGGGGTGATCTGATACACTGAAATGGGGTCCATATCTGAGACATATGAGAAGAGAAATGGCTTGATATTATATATGGAACCGTTGTTTTTAAAACGCGTTTTGGGCTGTGAACAACCCTATACACATTTTGACGACGGGTTGTATGGCATTATCAAAGGCCAACACCACCAGACCCTTTGTTGATGATCCCACCTGTACCATACAAATGTGGTGCCAAAGAAAAAACGATTTATTGATGTTGACTTTATTAAATCTGGTGTAAAGTTGGGGATTCATGACTCTCAGATTGCGAAGCATCTGTATCCACCAGGTACAGTCAAGGAGGGTGATTATTTTTCAGTTGGAGGTTTTGGGAAAAACGCCAGAATGTTCCAACCCTTTGGAAAAATGTGAAGACAGTGGTGAGCCTCGCCGCGGCCATGGCCACCAGCTGGCGCACACCATTTTCACTTTGTAAAAGTCCCACACAAAAAGTTTGTGCACATAAAGATAAGTAGTTGGTCATCCAATGTCAAAAGAGTGTCTATAACTCTCCAGTTCCCAGCTTGGCGGTACACAAAGCACTGGACCAAAGCAAGGGAAATCGTCATCAGAGTGAACATAAAGATAGCTCACCAAAGGGTGATGGAGCTAAGAAGACATAGGGCGAGGGTGTTGAGCACAGTGAAATTAATAACATATTGGCAAACAGCAAAACTTGGCTATGCCCTAAAGGGCATTTCATAACCAAGTTTTTTACAGGGCTAGAGTGCACGGATGACCTGTTTTTGAGGGAACCAGATAGACCCAGCGGTTTACCTGAGGCTGTAACAAATTCTAAAGGTATAAATAGACTAACGTGTCATAAGACCTCCTCAAAAAGTCCACGCACAGGTGCACCCAAGTCAACATATAAAATAAACGTAAAAAACTATGTAATTTATTAAAGAAGATGACCAACGAGAAAAGTCAGTTTTGAGCAAACATATTTAAGCTAACCTTGGATAAATTATGAGTTGGAGAAAGTGGTACTAAACCTTGGTGCATAAATAGGCGCATGTTGCCATCCAACAGGGTCACATACCACAAAAATGACCTTACTTGAGTGATAAATTGAAGTTGAACCCGAACTGAGCTTGTAATTTTATAAATCGAAATGTTTATGAACCCCCATTCACTGATACACTGAATTGAACCATCATCGTTAATCAAAAACTCATCTGTTTTAATGCAAGAGCTGAAACTGGGGGCTGGGCGTTATGCACCTCACATGTACCAACCTGGGCATACCTAGCTTATACCCAGCTTTGGTATTGGTGTGCTTAAGGTTAGGAAAGTCCTGAAGCTTAACCTTTTGGAACTCCTGCCGCACAGCCTTGTCCCTGCTTTTGGTCCTCTCTATATATGGTCGTGTAAACATGACACTCAAGCAGCAGTGCCTCTGGCATTTGGGCTTGCCATTGGTTGCTTCAGCACTCAGATTGGCAGGCCGGTCTAAATTTTTCTTGCTGCTTCCATGACACTCAGACCCTATCGTAAATTACATCAAGCCATGGTTTTAGCATTTGCAAATAATATTTCTACTTTACAAAATTTAAAAATACTTTTTGATGTTAGGCATAATGTTTGATGCCCTCAACTAGAACACTAAGACTAGTCTCACCACTAATTATCAGAATATGGGGAAAACAAAATGATCAAGTATATATTTTAGCTTGTAAATAAATGAGGAAAAGACTTGAGAGTCATAAAGGAATGAATAACAAGCCGTGAATATCTTGTAATAATTGGTTAAGAGTGGGACATTATGCTTCTCAATTTTGGACTGTGATCCTTAAGGAATTGATGAATTTAGTTTTTCCTCAAGAGAAGGAGTCGTTTAGGAAATGGGAAATGGCTCTGCAGTCTATATAAGGAATAATTTAGATCTGCATAAGGCCCAAATCTGCTGACTAAACCTCAAGAGTAAATAGATACCACCAACCTATTTGAAGATTATGTTATATCTAATCCACTTTATCAAGTTGTAAACCCAAGTATCCATGCCACAGCTAAAGCAAAATCAAAGGCTATTAAACTAAAAATTGTAAGGATGTCACTCAACAATATGCATATAAGTTATTTGAAAGACAAGAAATGCTAAAAACAATGATCAGTTGCTTAGGCTAAAGCTTAATGATGCCAACGTATCTATCACAATTAGTATTATATATGATTCCTTTCAATATCTTTCAACCCAATTAATTCAGACATTAGAATCAGCTTCTAATGCCATATTCACTGAATAAATACTATGTTACAGTATTTAGTACTAAAAAAATATTATGTTACAATATCCCAGGCGCACATATGAAGATACTTGATTAATCAAGTCAAATAGCAGTAATTGATAGTGGGGCACCCATTAATATCGTTTTGGCCAAATTGGTGAAACAAATGAAGATTTTTCTGGATCTGGAACACAATAAGGAAGATGGGACAGATGGTGCTACTGTAACAATCTTCTGTGGAACCTATAGCACACTACTTCTTCAGCCTGAATCATTAGTGGCTTTTTGGTGCCTGCCATAGTTTTGTTAAGTCAAAACTATAATATCCTTACTAAAACTGATTTCCTAGAGACGGTGTTAATGTGATTTTGAATCTAACACCTTTACCATTATGGGTCAAATGTTGCATTTGGTTTATCATCTAAAAGGAGAAGTTTAGTCAACAAACAAGTGCATCTATTTTACTTGATTTATAAGGAAAGTATAATCAAATTGAATAAATGTTAGTTAGGAGAAAATAGTATGATTGACAACTCAGATTAATGAGAACTGGGGAATATCATTATGGGCAAACACTCCATACAATTTTGTTAGGATTAAAGTAGTAGTTGTAATAAACTTTTCTTTCTCGTTGCAAACACTTTTGCAACCCATTCAATTCAAGACTAAATCCAGTTTGATAATCTCATAAAGGGGATTAGTCTGCGCCCATGTCTGGGAGCAGTTGGGCAAGCAAAGCAAGAGGAGCAGGTGGAAGGCCCGCGGCCTCTAACGTTTGAAAACGCCCCGGAGAATCCGGCGGAATAGAAAAAAATTTAAAAAAACTGGCGGTCACAATTTCCCCGGAGATACTCGTGTGGCAAGCATGATGCAACCAGTACATCAATACGCCACATTCCCAGCCACTTTTGTTGGTGGAATTTGGAGTCTGTGTGTATCTGGACATCCAAAAAATGGCCCTATGGGAAAAATTTTGTGAAGATGTACACAAAATTTTCTTGACTGCGGTGTACGTTGCACCTCACTCCATGTCGCACGGTTGGCTGGACCTAGGTTTTGAAAGCAAAATAGCAGCAGACAAGGCTGCAGCGGTGCGCGTAGTGGTCAACCTCCCTGAAGGGCAACAGGTCGTCGAAACTAAAACGCACCAGATGGACAAAATTAAACCAAATTTTCCTCACGTTTGACTTTTTGCCTACTATGGTAAAACGTGACATTTTGGAGCAACACCTGAAAGATGGTCTCACCATATATGGCGAAATACAATCTTTCGAAATGCAACGTTTCACGCTGATGCCACACCTGTGCACCGGCAAAGCCATCGCAGTTCTGACCCCATCTGAGGAGATCGTGAAGGACCTAACCCAGATCCTGCACTCCACCTTTATTGATATCGCAGGGCACACCACCCACCCATTCTGGGTAACCGTGGACAGCGCGCCCCCATTTGCACCCACTGTGATGCGTTCAGCCATAAGGCACACGCATGCCCCATTAAAGAGGGCGTTACATTCCAAGAGCACCCCTCGGCGGCCATGGCCAGCGGAGAGGTGCACTATGAACCAACCGCAAGCACCAAAGAGGCCTTCCCGTGGGGAGCACAAGGCTGCTACCTATTGGTAAAGCCCATCTCCCCGCAGGAGCGGAAGAAGGCTAAGCAGGCCCATAGGACTGCAGCCAAGGAAGCGGCCAAGGTCACCACCACCATCCCACATTCACAACGCCAGGAGGGCATGGAGACCTTCGCAGCAGAAGCAACTCGGGAATCCATCACCCAATCAGATTGGGAGGCCCAAGCTGAATGGGCCACTCAATCCAAGGATCCGATGTGAGATTTGATCTCACCCAATTGCTGCACCCAAGCCCTGGTTGAAACTGACTTGGGACCTATCTCAACCAAAAAATTTTTTTGCCCCACTTGACGGTGCACTGAACTTATCCGCACCGCAAAAAATTCGTCCGACGTCAGGAAAACAAAAAGTGAAGGCCAAAGCCAATGCGACTCTTTCTGCAAAAATTAACAAAAACCCTGATAGCGTTGCTGCTAATACCCACACTGCTGTGAAAGCCCATGGGGACCTGGAAGAGGCTGGTGGGCCAGGGGGCCCACCCCTCACACCTAAGGTGTGATAGGGGAAACCTTCACTCTAGGGACGCTGAATATCGCCGGACTCAAGGCCTCCCCGTCCCGGGCTAAGAAACTGAGTTTTTTAAAAAAAATAGTTTACCTGTGGATATCCTGGCCATCCAGGAAACCCACTGTCCACGAGTTTCTGAGGATGCTTGGAAAACAATGCTCCTACCATCCCTATCCTTTTGGTCGAAGCACTGTGGGGTGCTAATTTGGAAAAACAATTTTTTCAAATTTACATCTTCAGAAATATTCCTAAATGACCGAGTGCTCATTGTCACCTTCTCTTGGGCTGATGTTGCACACACAATTGTCAATATTTACGCCCCAAACGGTGCACAAGAGCGTTGGGAATTTTTTTGTCGGTCAAATCCCTCCCGCTACCCCCCAATTCTTTCCTAATCGGCGATATGAACTGTTGGCTAACCTCACCAACGGACCGGTGGCCGCCCTCACCCCACGCCCCACAGGGTCACATAGAACTACGCATTCTAAAAGCCACCCTTGGGTTAATGGATGCGCTGCCACAACATGCCCCACTGCTTGAAAACATGACGCGTCCCCACATCCACAATGGCCAATTAAGGTCCATGACCTGCATTGACCTTATTCTAGCGCCGGCGAAATTCCAACCCCACATCTCCCACTTCAAAACAACGAAAATGGAATTCTCCAACCACCGACTGGTCTCAATAACATACCACTTACCTGTCACAGTTGCAAAGGCCCCACATTGGTGCAAAATCCGCCCCCCAGAGCTTGCGTCGCCAGGATTTTCCACGTGGGTGGAAGAGGCAACTTTGGCAAAATCATTTGTTGCACTGTTTTGCACGGACCCCATTTCCACATGGGCAACTTTCAAAAAAGACACCATCTGTCACTATCGCTATCTCTCATCCAGATGCTCACGAGCCACATCGGCGGTTATATTGTGCGCGCTGGCGGAATTGGCCCACTTGGAGTCCAACATTCCAGCCTCAGGATATAGCCCTGCATGGGGCCAGAAGTGGGCGGAGGCAGCAGCACACCTCAACGCACTTGAAAGGCAACACAAACATCGGGTTTGTGTCCAATACAGGGCCACACGCATCACTAAAGGTGACAAGTGCACCGCATACTTCTTCAAAAAATTTTTTGCACCACGCCAGAGTGTGGCCTGCACACAGGTTCGAAGATCGGATAATTCTATCATGGACACATTGGCTGAAGTGGCAATCAAAATGCAAAGATATTACTCCGAGTTATACCAAGCCAAACCAATTCAGCTGGCCGAAATGGTGGAATTTCTCAACAGAGCTCATATCCGCACCATTTCCTGATACCCAGAAATAATGAATTTAATTACTCCAAACGAATTATGTACTACCATTCGCGGTGCGCCAAACCAAAAATGCCCAGGCCCAGATGGCATTCCATATGAGTTCTACAAAAATATTTTAAATACATATCCCCATTGCTGCTAGCCTCACTCAACCAAAGCCTGTTGGAAACGCGCCTCCTACCAGGAGGACATGAGGCTTTTACAGTCACACTCTTCAAGAAAGGGGATAGGCTAGACTTAGCCAACTGGCGCCCCATTTCTCTAACAAACACAGACACCAAAATTCTAACAAAAATCATGGCTAACCGTTTAGGGACTGTAGCATCTGCCACCATCTCTCCAGAACAATTCAGTTTCATCCCCAGAAGGTCGATTTGGGATAACGTGCACTCTGTGGCTAATGTGTGTCAGTCCACAGCCTCTGGGGCACTTGTATTCTTAGACCAACAAAAGGCCTATGATAGAGTAAACTGGGAATACCTTAGGGCCTGCCTCCAACAATTCCGCCTACCTCCCCGCTTCATTAACTGGGTGATGCTACTCACGGAATCTGCAACAATGGCTGTGCGCGGCCCAGGTTTCCTAATGGATGTAGTCCATCCTCAAAGGGGCCTGTGACAAGGGGACCCCCTGAGCCCACTCTTATACAACTTCAGCCTTGACCCACTACTGCGAAATGTGAATGCCCAACTTACTGGGGTCCATGTGCCAGGCCAAACCCCAGTCAAGATGATGGCATTTGCAGATGATTGCATGGTGGGGGTGTCTAATAATAAAGATGCATGCGCGCTTGAAGCCCTCATCCAGGAATATTCCCGGGTAAGCAACGCGGCACTGAACGCCTCCAAAACCGAAATCATCCTCCTTGGTCGGTTTCAGAACTGCTGGGCCCCAGCAAGTAGTTCCCAACCCAGCCCAGCTGCTCGCCCAAGTCCACGCCTTACTAACTCAAAACACACCGCTCCACTGGTGCTCCCCTTTGTGCCACGACCTACCATAGGACCGGTACGCCATCTGGGCATGTGGTTGGAGGCAGGAGGATACGCGTCAGCAGTAATGGAGGGCCATATACTGGACAACATGATGAAGCGAATCGCCTCTCTCAGAGCCCACCCTACTACCCTCACTGGCAGGGTTGTTCTTGCCAACTCTATGCTCCTATCCAAAGTCTGGTTTGGAGCCCACGCCATCCCCTTCTCCCAAAGCTTCTTCAAATCCCTGTATGCTTTGCTACAAGGATGGCTTTGGTCAGGCCGCCCTCCACCAGTACGGCTAGAGGTCATGTTTGGCCCTCATCATCATGGTGGCATGGGCCTACTTGACTTCAAAGCCCATGCCGCCAAGATCCTAGGCACCTGGATTGCGGCTGTCACTGCTCCTACACTCCCATCCCAACACTGGTCCCGCGCGGCCCACTCCAACTTCTCCCGAGCCTTGGGCCTCAACAACCCATCAAACCCCCACTCCCTGATGAAATACCTTGCATCACACACATCAGCCACAGGTCCTCACGGGACAAAAACCCACTACAAACGAATCCTACTCTCCATGCGAAGCGCAGAGTGGAGAATTCGTATTAGTGGACATACAACCCAAAGAGGCCGCCCCTCTCCTCAGTTCACACAAGAGGTACAGGGGCTACCCATCCATGATGGCGTGATCCCCATTCGACCCCAAGTCCTATCCAGGGTGGACTACCTGGACATGATGGACATCCCTTATTCCACTGAGACCCAAAAGACTATCTGGAAATATGCACACCATCCTCTGTTGCAGCCTCAAGTCCGTTCCCATGTGTGGCGCTGCCTGAGGCGGGTGTATCGTACAGCTGAGCGCTCTAACGCTTTACACTCATCCTGTGTCGTGTGTGGCCAGTATGGAACGCTGTTTCACCGCCTGGAGAAGTGCCCCACCTCTAAAGTAATATGGCGCGAAGTCCAACGTCTGCTAGGCCAGTATCAAACGCATCCCTTCAGTCTGTCAAGAGATATGTTTGCTTCATCAATGGCCTCCCCCTCCCACCCTCCCTTCGTGCTCTGGTGGTTGCAATCGCCATGTGGACTATCCACACGATTGTCTTGGATGCCATCGCCGGATCCATCCCCACCCTCCCTGAAGCTGTCCACAGATTCCAGTCTCATTTGGTGGATCACTTTCAAGCGTGGATGTTTGGATATCTCCCACCACGTCGCTGGCAGCTGGTCTCCTCCTGGTTCCCAGTCTGGTTCATCAAATCAGACCCCTTCCTCCACACGTGCTCAATAGTGGCTACGCCCCCTACACACGTTCCCTCCCCTTCCCATAAGTGGCGTTCCCGCTGGCAACAAGAGTAGCATCGCTTCTCTGGGGTGCCTCACCTGGTACTGAGTTTTGTCTCGTCTGAGTCATATTCGGAAGTGTCCGTCCCATGGTCGGCCTTCCCCGCAATAAATTAAAATTTAAAATTTAAAGTAGTAGTTGTAATGGTAAGGTCAAACCAATTGTAACATTAGACTTGAGTTTCAAAAAACCAAATCTCAAGTCAAAACACTTTTTGAAGATTTTGAGGTTTATGTGGGGCTTGGCGCTGGGCTGTGCACCTCCTGAGCTATTTTTATGCTTTTAGGAGCCTAAAGAATAGTGCAGGTGAGGCTCCCCAAAAGGGCGACCTTAAAAGGTCAGGCCTGCATGATTCTGAACTTAGTTCCGAATTCTTTCTCATTTCCCACTCTTGTGTGGGTCTCTCTGGTGGCCTTGGGACCGCCCTTGCCATGTCTTACTTTTTATCCTGTGGCGAACCTAGTTTTATATCCTTAACAAAATGTTGGTATATGGCGTCAAACTGATCTGCCAAATACTCTGGTTTTTTTCTTGTGTTGCTTGCGGTGCTTTAAGTTATCAATATTTAATTTATCCGCGGTTTTATTTTTGTTAATAGATAAAGAAGCTAAGTTTGGGGATTAAATCCTCGCTTACCTGTGTTGTCTTTTCTTGTTTTTAAATTTCCCTAAACCGAAGGTTAAATTGGTGAGTATTTGGAGTCAAAACATTTACCTTGAGGGAACATCATATCAGTCAATATTTTGTCATCAATATTGATTTTGCCAATCCTAAGACAAGATGGCGGTCAAGAACTAAACGTTTTCAACCATTACAGTAATAAAATATGGTTAGCTTTAAAAATTCCCTGATCAGCTATATGTGGAAATCAAAGCTCCTTGAAAAATTAAGGGCTGAACCCTGTTTAGCTTCAGATTTTCTGATCTGAGGCCATGAGGAGATTCAAGTACTTGACAATTTTGGAAAAGATCCTCTTTAGTTGATAAAGAATCAAATTGTTTCATTCTCCCAATGAATCCCAATAATGGAAATTATGAAAATCATGATTTTTGGACATTATCTGAACTATAATTACTAGAAAGTCCCGTCGAAAACATTTATTTATTAGTAGATTGTGATCAATTGGACGAATTATATGAGTATCACCAAGAAGAAGTATAAAACTATTTGGGAAATATCAAGCGATATTCACCTAGGATGACCATAACCTTGGATATGCGACAAAAATGATCCATAAGGTCAATACTGGGGAATCTAAACCAATATGTATGAGATCATTCCAAAGATCAAAAGCTGCTGAAGCTGTGGTTACAGATAAAAGATACAAGTTGATTAAGCATGAACTCTATGCGCCATCCTCAATCCCTTGGGCTAGCCTGATCCTAATAGTGAAGAAGAAGGACGGATTTAATTGAGTGATGATTGATTATTGCTTACTTAAGTAAAATTGCCAAGAAGGATCCTTGTCCCCTGCCTAGTATAGATGACGCTTTAGATAGGTTAGTCGAAGCAAAATTCTTTTGCTTTGGACCTGATCTCAGGATATTGGCAGATAGAGTTACAAAGGAAGATCAGGAGAAGGGTGCAATAATAATGCACAAGGATTTTATCAGCCAACTAGGATGCTAAAAGGACATTTTAACGCTAGCTACATTCCAGAGAGAGCCATGGATTTCAGCTTTGGTAATTTGAAGTAGTCATTCAATTTCGTCTATTTGGATGATATTAACATCTTCAGTAAGACGTTTACAGATCACCTAGAGCACCTTGAAAAAGTGTTCAAAATGGTTAGCAGCAGCCAATCTAAAGATTAAGCCATGATAGTGTCATTTCTTCAAGAAAAAGCTTGAAAATTTGGTATTTCTTATAAACTCCAAAGGACTTCAACCACAAAAGCAAAGGTACTGGTGTATAAATGCATGTCATTTCCAAAGAGTGTTAGGGATGTGCAATTTTCTTTAGGGATGGTCAGTTATTATTAACAAATTATCAAGGACTAAGTGGGGATTTCTGAATCACCGTTCCATTTATCAAAGGAACCAACTAAGGGGTTTAAATTGAATAAGGAAGCTCAAACCTTATTTTATGAGTTACAGGAATATTAACATCCAGCTATACTTTAAGATATACCAATTTTAACTGTCCATTCATACCTCAGTTGGATGCATCACTAATGGAAATTGGTGCTGTTCTAAGTCAATTATAAGATGAAGGGGATGAACATCTAGTAAGATATTTGAGTTGTACGTTATCACCTGCTGAGAGAAATTATAAATGACTGAACAGGAGTGTCTTGCAGTACTATCTGCATGCAAACTATTTTGAGCTTATGTGCATGGGACGCACTTCAAGGTCATTACTGACCATTCTTCCCTACAATGTTTGCATAATCTAAAATATACCAGAGGGGAGATTGACCAGATGGTCTTTAAAGTTGAAAGCCTATGACTTTGAGATTGTTCATAGGGTGGGAGCAATCCATCAGAACGCTGATAAAATATTGAGAATGCCTGCTATTCACGTTGTGTACCAATAAGCAGATGAATTATTTTAAAGAATAATTAAAAAAAGATAGCTGATGATATGAACTCAGAAAATGTTAAAAAGGGCAATTGAAAACTTATAAATAAAAATAAACAACTATACAAGATTACTGACGAAAAAAGAATATAAAATTATTTGAGGTGGGTCGATCTTGGGACAAATATACTACACTGAGAATGTTTTTAAGCCAGTACAGGTTTCAAACTCAAAACCTGCACTTGGGGTGGAAGCAGTTTTATCCACTTGGCTAACCACCCTTCGAAAAAAGAATATATATTTAGAAAACCATTGGAATAACCTGCCATAATTCAAGATGTCTACAAAGTCATAAGACATGGTGGGCTAAGAAAACGTTGGACCACCTTTGCCAGTAATATTACTAAGAATCTTTATACTATGACGCAGCTGACTACTTATTTTGTGTGAAATTTCAGCTTAACAAGCCTCACAAGAAGGTAGAAGGATACTGGCTAGTGCGTCCTGGATTTTCCTGGAATATGATATCAATCAATGAGATGGGGTTATTATATTAGCATTGGAGGAGTAAAATATCATTGTTCTTATAGACCATTTAACCAGATGGATCAAGACCAAAGCTTTATGTTGAGTAATTGCTGTAAGTACTGCCAGATTCATCTTAGATTGAGTAATATGCCAACATGGATGCTCAAAATTGCTACTTAGCAATAATGAAATAAACTTTACTTCTTTTGTGATACCTAGGCTAAATGAACTAATAGGTATCTGAGAAGTGTTATCTGTCTCATGATGACTGGAAACAAACAGATTAGTGGAAAGAATGAATGGTACCCTTGCAGCAATGCTAAGAAAATTAGTAATGGTAAAAACCTTCACTTGTGCATCTTATTTTAGCTTGGTAACCTTTGCCTCTAATATTAGTCATCATATGGCTACTGCCAGCACCGTTTGAGATGTTATATGGAAGAAAGGCTGCGTTACCCCTCATTATATACTCATCATTAGAACCTACTGTTGGAATAAGCTCCAAACATTACCTAACTTAACAGACCAATATTATTATCAATAGGCTATTTTAAGCATTTGATACTACACTGAAGAAGTAAATTCAAGTAGAGAAACTGGATGCTTAGAATTGGCTTGCTCTTAAAGAGTACAGTGTTGGTGATAGAGTATTCTATTGCAATACACATGGAGTTCGGTAAAGTAAATAAATTAAATGCCCTTTGGTCTGGGCCTTTGAAATTATATTTAAGATGGCAATGGACGTCTATATGATCAAAAATACTTTTGATGGTCATATTATTAGTAGGGTTCATATTAAATATATAAAGCATTGGATATATAAAAAGGTCAAGGGCTTAGCCTTGCAGATTGATTCCTGCTTCCTGTCATGGAAACGGCAGAAGAAGTTTAGACCGGCCTGCCAGTCAGGATGCATAAGAACCCAAAAAGCAAGCAAGAATTCCAGAGGCATTGCCAACTGGATGACTTAGTATGGAGCCGACAGTGGGAAATGGCGAAGTGTTGGTGCAGCAACATGGTGAGTATGATCCCAATAATGAACCACACTGAACCCACTCCTGACCCAGGGGGTCTTGATGCAGGGGGTGGAATCACTGAGATAGTCTCAATAAGATCCTCAGCATATGGTGCCATCTCAACTGGGGTGGCAAGGAGATGGATTCTCTCTTGCAATTGGTGGACATATGGCCACAAGATTCCCATCTATTGCTGCCAGAAGTTAGTGATCATGGGGTTGTAAAACCAAAAATATCGGACTCTCTGAACCCAATTGATGACAGAGGGGGCCATCATGACCAAGAGTACTGGTAGAGCCCATCCGGTGTATGGACTGATGGGCCACCAGGGAAATGCCATCAGGGATGTGGTCGGAAGAAAAATAAACTTTTAAGTTTTTTTGGTAAATTTTTATTTGAAGGGAAAGTAAGGAAATTGAATAACAATTTTCTCAGTGCTATACAACTTACTAAATAGTGGTCAAATGGGGTAGTGACAAGATGGGATCAGGTCCCACAATTTTGACCTATCTGGCAAATTGTTTGGGAATGGGCGGTTTTTTTCTTTGAGAACCAACATCACAAAATTTGGTGGTGGTATGAGTCTCTGTCAGTTCAACCTCAAACGTCCAAACCAGGGCTCAGCTACATTTATTACAGTTGGCATGATGGTGTTTGGCTGACGAGTGATGGGAATCCCCCAAGGCCACCCCACATAGAGGTGGGTCCATATGGTTGGGAATGGGTTTGGGACACCCAACCCGCCTGCACTCAGTCGCTGAACTGTCCATTCAGTCAAAGGCAGCACATCAGCCACAACACCCAAATTGCCAACAGAGGGCTTTGAACCCTTGTCAATGGCACACGATGTTAGTTCTTTTGGCTTATTGATCAAATTGGAGCCGTTGGGCGTTCTGGCTGATACCTCAGTCTTCATACCTTTCCAGCCATTTGAGATTTGTCCATTGGCCAGATTGCCACTTAAATTAGATCTGACCAATTTCAATTTGACAATCTCAATGCAGATTTTGCTGATCCCTGCAACAGTTCTGCCAAGGTGAGTGTGGGTACCAGGGGTGGGATCCGAAGCAGGAGAGCTATTACCCATCACTCATCTACTATGTGAGCGAAATCGCCCTGAGTAATGAGGGGTACTGCCATCCTCTTTGGTGTCTTTTTATTTGGGAACAGGAAGATGGCCTGATCAAGGGCTAAGGGACGTTCCCCGGGACTTACATTACCCTTTCCTTTTTCCAAAGGAAGGGCACCCCCACTGGGAAACTGCACCAGAGCCACATTCTTGTGTGCTTTGGGTAACTTGGTAGCCATAATTGTCGCGATTTTCTGGGGGGGCAGAGAGTCTCAGGGTGGGATATATGGAAAGCTTTGACCAGGTCCATGCAATTCGCACAATCGCGCACCTTGACCCAACTATTTTTTGTAGGCCAGATACCCTTTCCAAGCCATGAGATATTGGACAGAATGTCGCAACTTCTGAGATTCCAGGATGGCCTCCACCTCAGCTTATTCCTCATCATTGACAATGCTCAGTTCCAGTTCCGTGGGAATTTCACCCTTGAAGGGTGACAGTTGGGAAATATGGAAAACTGGGTGCTGCTTCCATTGCGCAGGAAGCTTCAGTTGGAACGCCCTGATGCCCAATACCTCCTCCACTAAGTGGGGGCCTGAGTGCTTACTGGTGAACTTGTGGGAAGGGGTTTGACTTTGCAAATGATGGGTATCAATCATGACGTAAGGAACTTACCATAAAGTCATGACCTGGAAGGCGCTTAAAATCTGAAAATCACTTGTAGTCATCGATGGCTTTGGTGAGGTGTTCCTGCACTAAAGCTTGAGTCGATTGGATATAGGCAGCATGATCCACAGCAGATTGAACCTCAAGCCACAAGCACGGCCTGACAAAGAATGATGGATTATAACCTAACGTTGCTTTGTAAGGGGAAAACCCCATGGACATGTGGGTTCCATTATTGTAAGCGAATTGAGTGAGGGGCAAGTCACCAGCCCAAGTATCCTGTGCTGCTGCAGCATAGCACCGCAGGTACTGTTTGAGGACTTGATTAACCCGCTTGGTCTGTCCATCGGACTGAGGGTGATACACCATAGGTCAACAGGGGGTTATTTTCAGGATTGATAGGAGTTCACTCCAAAACCTCACGGTAAACTGTGTACCCCAGTCACTAATGATCTCCTAGGGAAGACCAAACATCAAAAACACATGGCGTACAAAAAGACAGGAAGTTTCTTCTGACATAATTGCAGAAGTACAAGGGATAAAAAGGGAAAATTTTGTGAAATGATCCACCACTTTAATCACCACTGTGAACCCATAAGAACAGGGAGGTCAACGATAAAGTCCACGGACACTGAGGTCCATGGACCTTCCACCTGCTGTAAGGGGTGCAGGAGGCCGTTTTTTCCAGAGTGATCAGACTTGGCCCTAGCGCAAGTAACACAATCAGCGATTCAAGCTGGGACCTCTTTGGTCAATCCCGCCCAGTTAAAGGTTTGCTTGATCAGATCAATGCATTTCTTGTTACCAGGATGTCTGACCATGGGAGGATCATGATGTGCATGGAACACCTCCGTTTGGAAGGAGGGGGAACCCAAACGTGAGAATGAAAGTAAATGAGTCCCTCTTATAAGATGTATAGGGAGTGTTTGTGATTCGAGTGAACCAACTGCTCAACCAACTCCACACCCTCAGGGAAAGCCATTTGACTGGCTAAAACCTGCGCCAATAATGGGGCATCGGGAGCCAACGTGATGGAGAAAACAACAGTGGGAACGATCAACAGAATCTGAGTGGCAGGAATCATGGTAATGAAATCCACTTCCTCAGGTTCCGTGGGACAGTGAGCAGGACTATGGCTTAGGAAATTGGGAAGTACATTAAGCACACCTTTAACAAATTTGTATTTTGAATTAAAACTGCACAGGTACCAATAGGTTTGGGCCTGCTGATGCACCAATCTTTGGGGTTTGCAGAAATACAAAAGGGCTTGGTGATCCATGCAGACTGTTAATTTATGGCGGGCACCCTGCACCAGATACTGCCAATGGGTTAATGCCCATGCAACAGCAGCCAGTTCCTTGTCATAAATGGCCCAAGACTGCTCCGTGGCTGTGAACTTTTGGGAGAAATAAGTGACCAGATGTTCTAGACCATCGTGCTCCTGAAGCAACGCCGCAATCACTGCTACCAACAAGGCATGACATGCAATGATATATGGTTTGGTGGGATCAGCGTGTTTCAAAATGGGAGGATACATGAACACCTCCTTGATTGATTCAAACGCCTGCTGGCATTTGGGCGTCCAACAAAATGGTACATTTTTCCCAGTAAGGGGGTGGAGTGGTGCAGCCAACTGGGAAAGTGGTGGGGAAAGTTTTTTTTTTTAGAAAGATGATAGTTCCCAAGAAACTCCGATGTTGTTTCTGTGTAGTCATAGTTGGCCATTCTCAGATCACATCTAACTTGTTGGGAGGGATAGCGACACCTTCTTTAAGAACCAGGTTTCCAAGAAAAGTAAATTTCCTCCTTATAAAACTCGCACTTGGAAGCTTTGAGGAACAGCCCTGCTTTATGCAAGGCGACCACCACTGCTTCTAAGTCAATAGCATGTTGTTGGGAGTTGGGGAGTGAACCAGGATATCATCAATGCATGCAATTGCACAAGAAAACCAGAGGTCCCCCAGTACATTGATAATAATCCGTTGAAACGTAGTGGGAGCATTTTTCAACCTGATGGGCATTAAGTGAAATTGAAAAATGCCTTGCTTTGTTCAAATCGCAGTTAATCATTCCTGCCCTTCCATTACCTGAATTTGATTGAAAGCGTTCACCAGATCCAGTTTTGAGAACACACGGTATTTGGCAATCTCCTGGCTTATTGTCTGCTCCAGAGGCAATGGGTAGGGATCAGTAACTGATATTTTGTTCAAATGACCGTAATCCATGCAGGGATGGAGAGAACCATCTGATTTTTTTGCAAAAATGATGGGGGAGGCGACAGGTGAAGTCTCTTTGAACAACCACCCTTTTCTCAACATATTGTACAACCAGGTATTGAGTGCAACTTCTTCTTCCGCTGTATGGGGATACAACGGACAGTTTTTGTTCACCAACTCCACGGTTGTTTGAAACCCACAATTGTACCTAGTATGCTTAGGCAGGCGATCTGCCTTTTCCATGTCAAAGATTCTCCAATATCACATTCAGCTTTTGGGGAAATCAGCCGGAATGCCCGCAGAAGTAACCAGGGTAGTGATAGAGCTGGTTCCTTGTATCTTCTTGAGGTTGTTGATCAAAGGGAATTCTCCCTACAAATCATCATTGGTGAACAACAACATATTAGACTCTAAATTGAATCTTCACATGTTGTCAGCACCACCACCCCACACCTAAGATCACCAGAAACACCAAGTTTGGCATAGCTGACAAATGATCGCAGAAGTTAAACTGGTGGATTGAAAAGGGTACCAGTTGGCAAATGACATACAAAGACTGGTAAGCAGATGAGGCCACCATTACTGAGAAACCCACATCCATTTCCAGTTTTAGTTGTTGTGCCAACTCAAGACTCATGAAGTTCCCCGCTGCTCCGGTATCCACCAGAGCTTCGAAGGAGACATGATGCAGACTGATACTGATCTTCATAGGTACAAGGAAATCAGCAAAATTCTGTTTATTGGAAGATTTGACCAACTCATTGGCGACTGAAGAAATAACGGGTATATTGGGGGTAGGGTTGGGGTCCTTTGCTGGAGCTAAAATTGGGAGTATGAGGGTGGGGGAAACAAATTCCTCCATCTGGGCTTGAACAGAATCATTGATAGTTGACTCTGTAACCGCCAACTCAGATTTGGGAGTTATGGCAGGGTTGGTACCCAAGTCTACCGCTAATTTGTAGACAGGCGCGTCATCTGCATCTTTGTTAGGTAATCCTATCATAAATTCCCCTTCTGATAATGGGAAACATGGCGGGGTAAAGCACTGATAGTAGTTGCGGTGGCACATATTTGATCTACTGATCCTTGGATGGTAGACCAGGCCACATGATGAGCATAACCTGAATCCAAGTCCAATCTAAATACTGCCTGAAGCATATCAATAGATAGACTTGACGCAGGGGTCAGTTCATGAAAGGTAGAAATCAAAAAAAAAAAAAAAAAAACCAAACTAGGGGCTTCAGCCATGGCATAGATCAGCCTGAATAAGTGGTCTAATTGGGACACAGGGGGTTTCAGGGCGGCTGACATGACAGCCATCAGTGGGGTGGAGTCTCTTGCTTATGAGGAAGAATGCAAAAGGACTCTCACCCAACGGCGGGAATCCCCATCCACAGTGTCTAACAACGCGAGCCCTTGTTGGGCATGCAATAACGCAGAAGCATTATTGAGTGCAATTGCTGTACGCATTTATTTGTACTTTGGCGAGTGTGTCAAGAACCTGATTGGAGATCTCCTGGGAGGGGACACTCAATCTTCCCTCCGTGTCAGAGGAAGTAGGAGGAGACGCAATCTGCACAGCTTGGGTGGCTTGAAGAAGGTTTCCCAAGGTAGAGCGGATACTTCTCCCAAAGTCAGAAAGTGACCAAACAAACAGCAAACAACTGATTGCACATTTATTTGGTAGAGGGTAACCACTGCGGCGCCCAGTTCAAAAACCAGGACGGAAGTGGCTGGAAATAATGTTTGGTTGATTATGTCATGGAAACGGCAGAAGAAGTTTAGACTGGCCTGCCAGTCAGGATGCATAAGCACCCAAAAAGCAATCCAGAATGCCAGAGGCATTGCCAACTGGATGACTTAGTATGGAGCCGGCAGTGGGAAATGGCGAAGTGTTGGTGCAGCAACATGGTGAGAATGATCCCAATGACAAACCACACTGAACCCACTCCCGACCCAGGTGGTTTTGCCATAGGGGGTGGAATCACTGAGATAGTCTCAATAAGATCCTCAGCATATGGTGCCATATCAACCGGAGTGGCAAGGAGACGGATTCTCTCCTGTAATTGGTGGACATATGTCCACAAGATTTCTATGTATTGCTGCCAGAAGTTAGTGATCATGGGGTTGTAAAGCCAAAAATATCAGACTTGCTGAACCCAATTGATGACAGAGGGGGCCATCATGACCAAAAGTACTGGTAGAGCCCATCCGGTGTATGGACTGATGGGCCACCAGGGAAATGCCATCAGGGATGTGGTCGGAAGAAAAATAAATTTTTTAAGTTTTTTGGTAAATTTTTATTTGAAGGGAAAGTAAGGAAATTGACAAACAATTTTCTCAGTGCTATGCAACTGACTAAATAGTGGTCAAATGGGGTAGTGACAAGATGGGATCAGGTCCCACAATTTTGACCTATCTGGCAAATTGTTTGGGAATGGGCGGGTTTTTTCTTTGAGAACCAACATCACAAAATTTGGTGGTGGGATGAGTCTCTGTCAGTTCAACCTCAAACGTCCAAACCAGGGCTCAGCTACATTTCCAACAGTTGGCATGATGGCGTTTATCCTGAAAAGCGATGGAAATCCCCCAAGGCCAACCCACATAGGGGCAGGTTCATTTGGTTGGGAATGGGTTTGGGACACCCAACCCGCCTGCATTCAGTCGCTGAACTGTCCATTTGGTCAAAGGCAGCACATCAGCCGCAATGCTCAAATTGCCAATAGAGGGTTTTGAACCCTTGCCAATGGCGCCCAATGTTAGTTTCATCAGCTTATTGATCAAATTGGAGCCGTTGGGCGTTCTGGCTGATACCTCAGTCTTCATACCTTTCCAGCTATTTGAGATTCAGCCATTGGCTAGATTGCCACTTGAACTAGATCCGACCAATTTCAATTTGACAACCTTAGTGCAGATTTTTCTAATCCCTGCAACAGTTCTTCCAAGGTGAGTGTGGGTACTGGGGGTGGGATCTGAAGTGGAAGAGCTGTTACCCATCACTCGTCTACTATATGAGCGAGATTGCCCTGAGTAATGAGGGGTACTGCCATCCTCTTTGGTGTCTTTTTATTTGGGAATTGGAAGATGGCCAAATCAAGGGCCAAGGGATGTTCCCTGAGACTTACACTTCCACTCTAGTGCAGGTTTTGTTCAACACAATTTTAAAATCTGTGCTGGCTAAAGAAATTTCGGTGTTGTATGTTTGTCCAAGGTCAACCCACCTCAATTACTTTTTAGATATAGAAAAATCAAAAAAATAAAAAATAAATGTGGGAAGATAATAAATTTTTTGATGATACTTTAATAATACAGTTTTACAAAGTTGTTTATATATTTTTTTTCTTAGTTACCTCATTTTTGAGGTAATTTCCCATCTATGACATCTTTAGGAGTGCAATTGCAATACTTTTTTAGTGTTATATTATCAGGACAACATTAAAAGCTGGTGCTTTATAAGCCAAATTTTAATTGTTCTGAGTGAATATGAAATGAAGAAGCGATTGATTTACCAAGAAAATCGCCAGTGGATTGGGGATAAACATGAGATTATGATCTCCTGGATGTTATACACAAAGTAATTTGGTCAATCTGACGATGTGTTAGTATTTTTATTTGCCCAAATTATCCTGTAATGACAGAAATCTCTATATAATCTGGCCTGTCCTATTTTTATTGGTTTACAAAGAAGCACCTTGAAAGATATTTGGAGTTAATGGCATTTAATAACTATTTATTAAAGCTATTATCCAATGAAACATTATAAAATGTTACTAATGGGATTTTATTATGATTTAAAACCTGCTAATAGCTCATTGGTGATCATCCCTGACATGTTAATAAGTGAATTCAGTTGGTAGGGTATTAATTAACAGCTACGTTCTTCTTTGAATCAATTTGGATATGTCATACTTAATAAAGGTAGGTAAATTACTAACTGTTGATAGCGCTTTTCTTGGCAGTAACTAGTAGATTAAGACTGGGTGGAACAGCTACTTTAAATGGGTAATTGTTCCATTACCTAGGTATGGTCATTAGCTTGTAGCAGTTAATCTAATGATTGGTTTATGAAAATTGAACACTATGTTTTTGTAAAAAACCTAGGAAGGATTGAAATCTAGTCAACTATGAACATTGACTAGATGGATAACAGAAGAGAATTATTGTTGATATGATCCTTCATGGTAAGTTTATTCATGAATGCCACTATTGATAAGGTGTTGACCAAAGAGTTAATCCCTGAATTCCCAATATAAACCCTTGATAACTCAAATAAAGGCAGTTTATAAATTATAAACTTCTAAATATTTATTATAAATATATAATAAGAAGTTGGAAGGATCAATTGTCCTTGTCTATTTTCTATAAAATCAGTAAGAATTTACCAGAGTGGGACTGGAACCACTTATAAAGAAGAACTGACTGGCTGGTTGTCTCCATATAATCACCAACCTTCTTTAGTCTTACATCAGAGTCAAGATTTGTGCAGTAAAATTGACAAGAAATACATTGTATTCTGTTATATTTTTTATCTAAGCTATAATTGGGTTACTCTAAATTTATTTTGTTTTGTAGAAATACTCAGCTAAAAGGGCACTACCTATTTCTTGTCTATTGGCTGAAATAAGATTACTTATAGTTTTTGAGAAGCCTTTGGATCATTTTTTAGTAAGTCTCAAGACCTCCCTTTTAAGATGCTTTATACCAAAACTTATGGCACTACCTGATCCCGTTAAGACTCATTATAAGAATACAATAAGCTCTGTCTTACTTAAAAACAATTAATTCAGATCTATATTCTGATAGGCAACCAAGGTCCTCTGAACCTTATTTTATAGATTTATCTAACTTAAATTGCCCTACTGACAAATATTTTAAAAGCACCTTCAATAATTATATATTCCATCAGTAACAAAACTGGTGGCATGAAAGGACAATTACAACTGCAATGTAAACCCACCACTACTTTTCTCATAATAAAGATCAGTTTATGAAGTGGGCTGAACCCACTAGTTGTCACTGTCAGGATCTGCCCTCATAGTTGTGGAGCCTCAATCTTAGGCCTTTGATAAAAATATTATTTAGGCAATCTTGGCCTATATTTATTTATATTTATTTATCAATTGATTATCTAATGAGCTTATAGCTTAAAATCAATACCAATATTAACTTAAATAGCATCACACAATTTATAACATTGAATTCACAGCTAAATGAAGTTTGGATAATTGCCTTTTCAGCACTCCACCTACAGAAGGAATTAAATCAGTATGACAAACTACATATGCAATTTATAAAGCTGAAATGCCTCATTAAACAAATCGAGGATGACTCACCATTTAATGCTCTGGTGGCTGATGTAACCTGGAGACCTACATTTTCATTCTTAAATTAACCAGTATTAACTGTAAAAATCATGACTAATATTTACCTCTCAGAATTTCAATATTATGGTATTTAGCAATATACCATACAAATCAGCTACCTTATGTCATTTAAATATTATTGTACTTTGGTGATGCGCTACTATTCTATTAAGTACAATGAAGAGCTGTTTGATGAATCTCCTTTTTAATTATCAGAAAGACTAATACAGCGCTAAATATTGGGAAAACAGTCCTTTCTGTTGTATATATGAATATCTAATCTATACCAAGATTAAGCAAATTAATCTCTTTTCCCTTTCTTTTTAATGATTTTTGTTTTGTCACATCACAATATATGTTCTACTGTTTTTTAATAAATTTATGCTTAATTTAATATACCTTTCATCATTTTCCTTGGTTAGTTTCAACTAGAGATTTTTCCTGAACATATAAGCAGAGAATTGCCTTGGTGAAGACAATCAATTCCGCCAAGAAATTTCCCTTTAAACAAAATGCCTACTAGGAGATTATCTGGAGCTACTTTGCCTAAAACATGTAGCCTTTAAAAGAACTGACCTGAAATATAGATAAAAACACAATAGCTACTTTAATGCAAAAGCATCTACCTCATTTTAAACTTAAGCAGGTCTTCACCTGTCATGGTAGCTTAACTTCTACTGTCAGATAATGTCAAGAGAGTGTCTGTAACTCTCTCGTTCCCAGAAAGGTGATGTGGGATGCAAACCCACATTGCTAGGGAACTAGCCATTAAGAACAAGGGTAAGAAGACACCTCAAATGGTGCCTGTGCCAAAGGTACCCCAGGCCAGGGTGTAGAACGCAATGTATAAGACCAGGTAGGATAGAAACATAACAACTTGAGTGGACCCCAGAGGGGAGTCCATAATCAAGTGTAACTTGGCGTCAGGGAGCTTGGGTGCCTCGATCTGGAGGGGACCTGGGTGACCCAAGGGAGCACCTGGGATTTTGATAAATTGCGATAGAAGGTAGTGGCCCACATAGTTGGAGACCTCCCCAAAGAGGTCCGCCACTAAGTTAGCCCAAGGAACCATAAGTAAAACATAAAAAACGGGTATTTTTATTTAAGGAAGTTGACCAACAAGTAATGTTGGTTGCAAAAACATATTTAAAGTGTGCAGGAGAAATTTGGGTTTTGTAAAAATGCGCCCAAGCCTTGATGCTCCAATAAACAGATGCTTCCATCCGTTTTAGTAAAATACACCAAAAGTGCCTTCACTCGAGTAATTGATTGAAGCTGTATTTTACCTGAGCTTAAAATTTCATAGCTAGAGTGGGACTCGAACCCTTGCTCTCCAACCAAGTGAATTGAACCATCTTTGTTTATAACATAAATTGTTTGTTTTAGTGCCTGGGCTGCGATCAGAGGCTGGGCGGTTTGCACCCCATTAGTATCAACCTGGGCATGTTTGGCTTTCACCCAGCGTTGATCTAAGGTGTGTTTCAGGTCAGGAAGAGCCTGAAGCTTCACCTTCTGGGCCTCCTGTCGCCCAGCCTTGTCTTTAGCATCTGTTCCTACTATAAAGTCATCCAACCATGACAGATAATATCAACAATTTTGTTTTTAAGAGGTCACTAAGGTAATTCTGAGATGAAGATCTACCAAGATTTCTCTTCCATTTAACAATCTATCATTGGATCTATGGAAAGGGGTAATAGTATGCTAATCTATTTACTATAAAAAATGGCTAATTCTGATCCCTCAAGCTTTTTGGTTACCTACACAAAGCATTAATAACTTACCATAACTGTTTCTGCACATAAAAATGTCCCCATCTAGAGCTCTTTATAGCTAAAAGACCATATTACTGCCAGCACTCAACCCATATGTGGAATTTATATGACCACATTATCCAGATTGCAAATTATCTAAGCTTCAATTAATTTAAAATAATTGGTTCATTTATTTAATTTAGCTTATTGATTAAGCTTTGAGATATTGATCAATTATTCCATCTCTTCAGTGATAATCACAAATTAAATGGTTAATTGCAATTCACAGAAGATCGAATCTGTTGAGAATTATAATTCCTATTTTGTTGGGGATTATTGCAGACAACGTGGATAATAGTAAATTGGCTTTAAATGAGCAATTACTCATGAGAAATTGTTGGGTTTGGTAGCCAACATGTGGGCTGATACAAATGGCAATTTAAATACACTATTCCTCATGAATAAAGCTGGAATATTTCCCAAAATTGAACCAATATCTCTTTTCTGTAAGCTAGGCATGCTGAGACCATCGCATATATCCCTTTTCATCAGCTAGGCATGCCAAGACCATCGTGGATATCCCTTTTTGTCAGCTAGGTGTGCTGAGAATAATGTGGTTACCACAAATACCCCTAACACATGTCCTTCACCATTTTACCCCTATAAATATTCCCTCATTTTAATATTAATAAACACCTTAGTACTGTGGATACTTTATTGTTTTCAATTGTTGATTATTTACTTCAAAGTGAAGTTATATAGAAGTACTTCCTGTCTAAGTGTCAACGCCAGAGTGAGGCTGAAGTCACTTGAACCTTTATATTGCTAGAGTAGGGCCAAAGCTACCATTTATCCAAACTTGACTAGGCTAATTGTCTTCATACAATTAGCAAATTTATATTTGTTCCCAGAGTCAGTAGTTAAGTGAACCTGTGCACCAGTGAAAACCCATAGGTTTTTACACCATACTATAGAGTTTAACCTCCTGATAATGCTGCCTTATCTATTATGAGAGAGGAAGACAAAATATTTAGGTTACAGCCCTTGTGGCAAAATCCCTTGGTGAAACCAAAATAAGAAACTGGATCATATAATTTTTAGTGACCAATCCTTCCCAAACACTAGTAGTGATCTGTTTTCTTCTAGTATCATACCTGGAGGAAGTTGAAATCTTGACGTCCTCTGATCTGAGCCCTATTAAGTAATATTTAGGCATGAGCAGAGAACTCTTAGTGTCAGTGAAAGATCCTCAGTGGCTGTTTCAATATCAGATGATGTAAACACAAATGCCTAAATGGCAATAAATACCAGCAATATGGCCCTGAAAGGTTTAAATTCCAATCTTATATATTATTTCTGTTTTACATCCCTTTTTCTCAAAAATACAAAGCCTACAGCGAATAATAAGGTATCAATAAATAGAATTTGTACTGGACTTCTGGCATAGCATACTCAGTTTACATTATAACACGCTATTTGTTTTAAATATAAGTTACAAGGCAAATCACAACGCTTACACACTTTTGATTCCACACATTCTTTGTTGCTTTGTATATATCATATATAAGACAATTGCATTCTAGCATCAAACAATGTATAAGAAGAGAATTATAAATTATAAACCATTTAACCTAATATAATTTGCTATTTTGTATATATAATTTGTTGTGTACTAAATTAAAAAACTAAATAATAAATCATTTGAGGTTCAAAGAGCAAAGGTTCTGCATGTGTTTACTGTTCAATGAAATCATTCAGGTAAACAATAGTGGAGAGACCAAGATCAAGGGCAACTCTAATTAGCATATCATACAATTTAACAAAAATAAACTAAGGGAGAAAACATATATTGGATTGTAGAATATTGTGCAAATATGGAAATCAACACATGAAGTTTTTCACTATATAACTTAATTCAATTTTGAATTAAGTCCTAAATTAATATTAACAGCGCTCAAAATTTGACAGCGCACATTAATTTGCACTTTCTGTATGCCTTTATTATTGGTTAGTAAGGATTTATCTGTTTTAAATATAGCTTAAGCCCCTTCAATTAGACCAGTTAAAATCAGGATTTATTAGTTGTTGGCTTAGTCCTTTTTATTTTATAATATGGTATACTTTATAACATCACCCTCCTCAAATTGGATGGATTTCCATCACACAGGCATGGGCTTTCAAAAAGGCAGAAAAGATGGGTGAACTGATTTCTGCATAACAGCAGATGAGAGAGAGAAATACAAGATGGGAATCTGATAGAGATCTTCAGGAAGGATTATCTGCTCAGCAACCAGAAAAGTCAGTGGTACTAGTGGTGGCAGGGCAGGCACGGCAAGCGCATTATCCCTACCCAATGTGGGGGAGCAACATATTGATCTCCATCCTCTCTATCTGAAATAAGGTTTGATGTGTCAGAAATCTCTAAGTGAATTTTAATTTGCCTAAACTTTTAACTAGGCTTTACTAATCCACAAGGGTAAACATGGGACAAAAGGGTAGCACAAGTAGCAGTTAAGATGATTGGGGATTAGCCTAAACATGAAGGTAAGAGCCAATAGTATCCAGGTATCATTTAAGTTTAGTAATAATGAGTCCTTCAAATGATTTTAATCTAGCACTTGGACATCAGATATCTATATAAGTGTTATGTGGGAGTAACCTTTGAGTCAGGATAAGAAATTCTTGAAACGTCTCTGTACCCCTTTCAGTAAATCTTATAGGAGCTAGAAAATCCTCTAACACAAATCTCATCTCAAGATCCCCTCAGATGACGTGTGAAAACTAGGGGTTGCATTGGGACTAAAGGCAGTAACTGCACGACATCTAGCTTCATGAGCTGCAGGAGTAAGTTCATCCTCCCAGATATCATCTGAAATGTTGAGGTGACCACACAAATCAACAAGGTGGCAAAAACCACTAGAGCAGAGCCTCAAACCAGTTAAGTTTGGGAAGGATAAATTTGTCACAAACAAGCAGCTAGGATCAGAAGCTAGTGATGAAAAGGGACCTTTTCAAGGCAGTATCATTGAAGGATCCTCAACAGCTTCCACAATATCAGCTGATATAAACACAAATGACAAATGATAATGATTATTTGCATTATGTGGCCCACAGGAGTTTAAGGGTCCATATCAATGAAATCAATTAGATAAACAATGGCAGAGAATTAAGAGCAAGGGCAACTTCAACTAACATAGTTTCAAAATTAACTAAAACTAAACTAAAGAGAAAACATTAATTGAAATTTAGATCTGATGAAAAAGTGGGAAACAACAAAAGGGGTTTTTTCACTATATAAAAACTAAATTCAATTTTGGATTAGATCCTGAGTTCTTGTCAAAAATGCGCAAATTTTGACAATGCATGATAATTTGCATTTTCTGAATGCCACCATTATTGTTCAGTTAATAATTAGTTATTTTAAAATATATCTTAATAATTTAATTTACTAGTTGAAATTGAGGTTTCTTGGCTGTCACAAAAGCCAATATTTTAGAATTATGTTATAATCCATTACACCTACCCTCAGTTAAAAAAGGGACTGTATTCACATAAGTTCACAAAAGTTTTTGTAAGCCTACATCCCCCTCCACAATGTCTCGAGGGCATTGTTGGGAGGGTGGTGAATGAGTTAAAAGTTAGATATGAGTTGAGTTGAACAAGAGTTAATCATTAGATGGAATATACCGCCAATTAATAAATCTATTGGCCAAGTCCATGTAAATAAAGGTACAATGACACATCCAGAAATTGGAAGAATTCCATTAATTACAAAGGATTTGACAACATGCTAAGCTAAGAATAATCTAACCTCATGAATTGGTAAGATCTTTTCGCACAAAGAGGATGACATTCAGAATGGAATCCTATTCAGGAAACACCTTATAAGAATCTCTTAGCCTTGATATAGTATAGTATGGTTTCTATTAGGTTTTGACCCTATTTAATATCATTTAAAATTTATTGCGAGGAAGGCTGACTATGGGACAGACACTTCCAAATTTGACCCAAAAGAGACAAAACTTAGTAACAGGGAAGGCACCCCAGAGAAGCAATGCTATCTCTTGTTGCCAGCGGGAACGCCACTTATGGGGAGGGGGAGGGAACGTGTGAAGGGGCCGTAGCCACAATTGAACACGTGTGGAGGAAGGGTCTGATTTGATGAACCAAACTGGGAACCAGGAGGAGACCAGCTGTCAGCAACGCAGTGGGAGGTATCCAAACATCCACGCCTGAAAGTGGTCCACCAAATGAGACTGGAATCTGTGGACAGCTTCTGGGGGGGTGGTGGTGGAGCCTGCAATGGCATCCAAGACAATCGTGTGGATAGTCCACATGGCGATTGCAACCACCAGAGCACGGAGGGAGGGTGGAAGGGGGAGGCCATTGATAAATCAAACATATCTCTTGACAGACTGAAGGGATGTGTTTGATCCTGGCCCAGCAGACGTTGAACTTCGCGCCATATCACTTTAAAATTAGGACACTTCTCCAGGAAGTGGAACAGCGTTCCATACTGGCCACACACGACGCAGGATGAGTGTTAAGCATTAGAGCGCTCAGCTGTATGGTGCATCCACCTCAGGCAGTGCCACACATGGGAACTGATTTGAGGCTGCAACAGAGGATGGTGTGCATATTTCCAGATAGTTTTTTGGGTCTCAATGGAGTAAGGGATGTCCATCATGTCCAGGTAGTCCACCCTGGATAGGACATGGGGCCGTGTGGGGACCACGCCATCTTGGATGGGTAGCCCCTGTACCTCTTGTGTGAACTGAGGAGAGGGGAGGCCTCTTCAGGTTGTATGTCCAATAATACAAGTTCTCCACTCTGCGCTTCGCATGGAAAGGAGGATTCGTTTGTAGTGGGTTTTAGTCCCGTGAGGATCTGTGGCCGATGGGTGTGAAGCCAGGTATTTCATCAGGGAGTGAGGGTTCAATGGATTGTTGAGGCCCAAGGTGCGGGAGAAGTTGGAGTGGGCCGCACGGGACCAGCGTTGGGAGGGGAGCATAGGGGCGGTGACGGCTGCAATCCAGGTGCCCAGGATCTTGGCAGCATGGGCTTTGAAGTCAAGCAGGCCCATGCCTCCATGATGATGAGGGCCAAACATGACCTCTAGCCGTACTGGTGGAGGGCGGCCTGACCAAAGCCATCCTTGCAGCAGGGCATACAAGGATTTGAAAAAGCTTGGGGAGAAGGGGATGGCGTGGGCTCCAAGCCAGACTTTGGAGAGAAGCATAGAGTTGGCTAAAACAACCCTTCCAGTAAGGGAAGTAGGGTGGGCTCTGAGGGAGTCAATGCGCTTCTTCACGTTGTCTAGAATATGACTCTCCATTACTGCTGATGCGTATCCGCCTGCCTCCACCCACATGCCCAGATGGCGGACTGGCCCTATGGTAGGGCGTGGCACGAAGGGGAGCACCAGTGGGGCGGTGTGGGGTGAGCTGGGAGGGCGAGCACATGTGTGAGCAGATGGGCCAGGCTGGGCACTAGCTGCTGGGCCCAGCAGTTTTGAGACTGACCAAGGAGGATGATTTCGGTTTTGGAAGCGTTCAGTGCAGCGTTACTTACCCGGAAATACTCCTGGATGAGGGCTTCAAGTGCACGTGCATCTTTATTATTAGACACCCCAACCACAAAGTTGTCTGCAAACGCCATCATATGACTGGGGCTTGGCCTGGCACATGGACCCCAGTGAGTTGGGCATTCACGTTTCAAAGTAGTGGGTCAAGGCTGAAGTTGTATAAGAGTGGGCTGAGGGGGTCCCCTTGCCGCAAGCCCCTTTGAGGGCGGACTACTTCCGTTAGGAAGCCAGGGCCACGTAGTGCCATTGTTGCAGATTCTGCGAGCAGCATCACCCAGTTGATGAATCGAGGGGGTAAGTGGAATTGATGGAGGCAGGCCCTGAGGTATTCCCAGTTTACTCTATCATAGGCCTTCTGTTGTTCCAAGAATACAAGTGCCCCAGAGGCTGTGGACTGGCATGCATTAGCCACAGAGTGCATGTTGTCCCAAGTCAACCTTCTGGGTATGAAACCGAGTTGTTCTGGGGAGATGGTGGCAGATGCTACAATCCCTAAACGGTTAGCCATGATTTTTGTTAAAATTTTTGTATCTGTGTTAGTTAAAGAAATGGGGCACCAGTTGGCTAAGTCTAGCTTGTCCCCTTTCTCGAAGAGTGTGACAGTGAAGGCCTCTTGTCCTCCTGATAGGAGGCGCGTTTCCAGAAGGCTCTGGTTAAGTGAGGCAAGCAGTAGTGGGGATATATATTTGAAGTATTTTTATAGAAATCATATGGAATGCCATCTGGGCCTGGGCATTTCCAGTTTGGTGCACCGTGAATGGCTGTCCATAATTCATTTGTAGTAATCAAATTCATTATTTCTGTGTATCAGGAAATGGTGCGGATGTGGGCTCAGTCAAGAAATTCCGCCACTTCAGCCAGCTGAATTGGATTGGATTGGCATAACTCAGAGTAATATTTTTGTGTTTCAATTGCCACTTCAGCTGGTGTATCCGTGATGGAATCATCCGATCTTCGCACCTGTGTGCAGGCCACGCTCTGGCATGGTGCAAAATTTTTTTTAAAAAATATGCTGTGCACTTGTCGCCCTCTGTAATGCGTTTGGCCTTGTACTGAACACAAACACAATGTTTGTGTTGCCTTTTGAGCGCGTTGAGGTGGGCGGCTGCCTCTGCCCACTTCCAGCCCTATGCAGGGCTGTATCCTGTAGCTGGTATGTTGGACTCCATGTGTGTCAACTCTGCCAGAGCACACAAAATGACAGCTGATGTGGCTCATGAGCATCTGGAGGAGAGGTGGCGAGAGTTGCGGATGGTATCCTCTTTGAAGGCTGCCCATGTGGAGATGGGGTCTGCACAAAACGGTGCAACAAACTCTTTTGCCAAAGTTGCTGATTGCACCCAGGTGGAAAATCCTGGCAACGCAAGTTTGGGGGGGCGGAGTTTGCACCAATGTGGGGCCTTAGCCACTGTGACAGGTAGGTGGTAGGCTATTGAGACCAGTTGGTGGTCGGAGAATTTTAATTTTTGTTGTTTTGAAGTGGGAAATGTGGGGCTGAAATTTTGCCGGCGTAAGGATAAGGTCAATGTGGGACATGGACCTTAATTGGCCGTTGTGGATGTGGGGGTGCATCATGTTTTTGAGCAGCGGGGCTCACCGCGGCAGCGCATCCATTAACCCAAGGGTGGCCTTTAGAATGCAAAGGTCTATGTGACCCTGGGGGCATGGGAGGAGGAAGGCCAACGGTCTGTTGGTGTGTTTAGCCAACAGTTCATGTCACTGACTACAAAAGGATCTGGGGGTAATGGGAGGGATTTGACTGACGAGAAAAATTCCTGACGTTCTCGTGCACAGGTTGGGGCGTAGATGTTGATGATAGCATGTGCCACATCAGTCCACAAGAAAGTGACAATGAGGACTCAGCCATTGAGGAAGGATTCCGATGATAAAAATTTGAAAAAATTGTTTTTCTAAACTAGTACCCCACAGTGCTCTGACCAAAAGGATAGGGATGGGAAGAGCATGGTTTTCCAAGCATCCTTGGAACCTCACAGACAGTGGGACTCCTGGATGGCCAGGATATCCACGGGTAAATTTTGTTGTAAAAAACTCAGTTTCCTAGCCTTGGATGGTGAGGCCTTGAGTCTGGCGATATTCAACATCCCTAAAGTGAAGGTTTTCCCCATCACACCTTAGGTGCGAGGGGTGGGCACCTGGGCCTACTAGCCTCCTCTAGATCCCCACAGGCCTTCATGACAGCACGGGTGTTTGCAGCAATGCTATCAGTAGTTTTGTTGATTTTTGCAGAAAGGTTTGCATTGGCTTTTGCCTTTGCTTTTTGTTTCCCTGACGCCAAACAAATTTTTTGCGGTGCGGATGAGTTTGGTGCACCAACGAGTGGGTCAAAAAATTTTCAGGTAGGTTGGAAACCAAGTCAGTTTTGACTGGAGCTTGGTCGTAAAGATCAGGTGAAATTGAGTCACCCATCAGATCCTCAGATTGGGTGGCCCAATCATCATGGGCTTCCCAATCTGATTGGTTGATGGATTTCTGAGTTGCTTCCACCATGAAGGTTTTGATGTCCTCCTGGCGTTGGGAGTGTGGGATAGCGGTGGTGACTTTGGCCGCTTCCTTGGCTGCGGCCCTTCAGGCCTGCTTGGCCTTCTTCCGCTCTTGCAGGGAAATAGGTTTTACCAGTAGGTAGCAATCTTGTGCTCCCCATGGGAAAGCCTCTTTGGTTCTTTCAGTTGGTTCATAGTGCGCCTCTCCGCTAGCCATCTGCTGAGGGGTGCTCTTGGAATGTGATGCCTTCCTTGGTGGGGCATGTGTGTGCCTTATAGCCAAATGTTTCACAGTGTGTGCAGATGGGGGGCACGCTGTCCACGGTTACCTGGAAAGGGTGGATGGTATGCCCTTAATTTTGATATATGTGGAGTGCAGGATCTGGGTTAGGTCCTTTGCAATCTCCTTGGTTGGGGTCAGAACTGTGATGGCTTTGCCGGTGTACAGGTGTGGCATCAGCATAAAGCGTTACATCTTAAAAGATTGTATTTCACCATAAACGGTGAGACCATCTTTCAGGTGCTGTTTCAAAATGGCACGTTTTACCATAGTAGGCAAAAAGTCAAATGTGAGGAAAATTTGGTTGGATTTTGTCCATCTGGTGCATTTGGTTTTGATGACCCGTTGCCCTTTGGGGAGGTCAATCACTACACACACTGCAGCAGCCTCATCTTCTGCCTCCTTGTTTTCAAAACCTAGGTCCAGCCAACCATGTGACATGGAGTGAGGTGTGACATACACTGCAGTTGGGAAAAAAGTGTGCACATCCCCACAAAATTTTTCCCATAAAGCTGTTTGTTGGATGTCTAGAAACACGCGGACTCCGTATTCCACTGATGAAAGTGGCTGGGATTGCAGCATGTTGATGTACTGGTTGCATCGTGCTTGCCAAGTGAGTATTTGTGGGGAAATAGTGACCGCCAGTTTTTTAAAAAATTTCTATTCCGCCAGTTTCTCTGGGGCGTTTTCAAATGTTTAAGGCCGCAGGCCTACCACCTGCTCCTCTTACCTTACTTGCCCAACTGCTCCCTGAAATGGGCGAGACTAATCTCCTCTGTGAGATTATCAAACTAGATTCAGACTTGAATTGAATAGGTTGCAAAAGTGATTGCAACGAGAGAGAAAAGTTTCCCTCTTTAATATCATAAATTGGTCTAAATAATCCTTACCCTATGATGTTAACTGTTAAAATAGCTGAGGTAATAAGCTTAGTAATCTTGTAGCCTTTGAAGTATTACCTCTTAATTTTAATCCTAGATATTTGATAGTTCTCTCTTTATGAGTGAACATAGTATTAATTAGGCATAAAATTTGGATCTTCTTCAACCTGATTGGTATGCTTGATGCCTAAAGTCGCCACTAAGTTTAAATTTTTAGGTTAGGGTTTCCACATATGAGTTTCCTTACAAATGACTTGATTCAGAGCGCAGTGCAACTAGAAATTTGGTTTTATTTCTTCTAGGTTTTGCCAAAAGATCATCCAAGCTTGTTTTTTAGTGGTTATGTTGTTCTTCATAGGTATTCAGCGTGCATTATTGCATTCCATTTATTTAAAAATTATAGATTCAATTTATACTCTATATTAAGGTGTAGTAATCCTTTTTGAGGGCTGTAGATGTTCCAAGCACCAGGGTGAATGATACTTGAGCCCATGGAGCAGTAGCTAATACCCTGTCAAGGGAAACCCACAACTCCACTGCTTTTCTAAAGGGTGAAGCCTCACCTTGAACATCTTTTGTTCCTTTGGAGTCTAGTGTTTGAGAAAGTATTCTCTATATAAACCTCCATGATACAAATGTCTCTTTTTTAATTGTCTTTATTGGATTTATGTCTTTAGTGATCACCTGTTTCACATCTTTAGGGCCTCTGCTTGCTTAGGTCATTATTTTGAGAGATCCAAATGCCAAAGGTGGGTAACAATTACTATTTTGACACTAACCAACTAGATTATAGCTCTGCAATGACCAAATTCAGTTCTCTTATGGACAATTTCTCACTCTTTCTTATATAGAATATATAGTAGCATGTATTCATTTGCTCTAATGGTGTCTTCAATAATATGATGAACTGGCATGTTTGCGTTCAATCCCATTCTATTTTTAATTTAGGTTTTTTTCTTTCTTTAAACCAAGGGAGACTAATTTACCTCTTTTACCTGAAAGTCTAACCTTACAAGGAGTCCTTGTTATGAGTGCCTTCCTTTTTAGTTGAACCCAAATCAATTTATAATGATCTGCTATTTTAATCAAGCATATACTGGCTATTGTCATTCCTCACTTATACCAAACAAAGTGAAGTTATGGAAAATATAATATTATGTGATAAATTTTTTAATTAAAAAATTGTTGAGTATTTTTTATATAATGAACTAAACTGAAAATTGAGTATTTGATTGTAAAAATCTGAGTTTAGCTTAAAACTAATTATAATAACCTTAACCCAATGACCTACAATCATGAGTCTCTCATGTGGTCAGATACTTGGGCTCAAACTGATTATCACATGTGAGACTAATAGATTGGCTCAAAGGGAGAGCTCTTTTAACATTTTGGGCCCACACTTCTGAAACTTAGATTGTAGGGCAAAGGGTTAACAAGTCACTTAAGAATTGGTATTTATCCTTTTGCATCTAAATCTGTAAGGTCAAATGTAGACGCTTTGTTTACCAATGGAGCTAGCCAGTTTAGATTTGTTTCCAGCTATAGATGCCCATTTAACAGCGGAGCCTTGGCGCTTTACTATATTGCTAATCACTAGTCTATCAGTTACAATATACTGATTGAGTTGTAACATCACTTTGGAATGTATTGAATTGGTGTTATTGTTTATTAATCTTGATCCTAAAAGACTATTTCTATCTAGGTTTATTTTTTGTTTCTTATATTATCACTTTCCTGGTCATGCCAGAAGACTTTAGGTGTTACTTCACTTTTACTGGTATTTACTTAACTTATTTTGTCAAGTAATTACCAATTTAACATTATTTGATGCTTCCATGACTTTTGGCAAAAGTGGCACAGGAGATAGAATTGGTTGACATCCCTCAAGGAGAAGCTCTATATATCATATCCTGGCTACAACTTTAAAGGAATCTGTATAATCCTTGACTATATGTGAGAAGGGTAAATTATGTTGCTCCAAAACAAAACCTGGAGCGCAGGGTCATTTTAGCTTATGGTATGTTTTGGTTGGTTGAGATACAATTGGCAATCCTGTAAAGCGGCAACTTTATGATTTTTTATAAGGTTGAAGAAACAGGACTTTGAAATCTTATTGAAAAGCATCCCCACTATCTCATTGACAACATTAAAACTTTTAATCACCAGAATATGCCAATTTACAACCTGTTGCCAACTAGAAAGTGGATACTCTGGATAACAAATGCATCTGAAACACATTGTCTTAATTTTAATCTGATGCATGGTTTTAAAAAGTCAGTTATAAAACTGATTTATTATATGGTGCTTCAAGGGGTAACCCATTTAACTTTCCCTGAAGAACATGTAAATTGCCTTACATGATAAAAGTTGCACAGAATATGCTTAACTCTAATCATTGTAAAGTTGCATCAATCAACCATTTTATACCATGTTTTAGATTGACTGCATGCTCTTATAACGTTGTTATAGCTTACCAACTATATACAAGCTAGATAACATTTACCATGAAACCAATTTGAACACCTGTATGATGAAAAGAGTTGTAGGAGACTTTTGTGACAGCAATTTGATAATATAAATTAAAATGTAGAAAGCATGAGATTCTCTCAAGGGTGCAAACTAGGCAGTCACTTCTAGGTATCATAGGTATTAAATATCAAAGCGCATATTCAAATCACTTAAATAATGGATAAAAATCCAATGGTGTAACAGGTCTTTTAGCAGTTTCCCCCTTGACCATAGGTTGGTGGGTGAGCTAAAATTCAGTAAACAGCTAAAAGCGTTTGTTACATTACCTTGTGAGTGTGACCTAGGCATACCACATTCTCTGGTTGTACTGGGCAATGCACCTACTATGAATGGATAGATTATTATTGCCCATATGAACCATATATAGACTTTAAAACGTCAAGAATTTTATTAATTTTTGTTAAAGTACTTGGGAGGTAAGGAGATTTTTAAAGAGGTTCAAACTAAATGGGAAAATTTTGAGGACTAATTGAAACTTTTAAACTCAGTTTATGAAAAAGGACCTTACATCCTAGTAGATGACAATCCAATATGTGCCTTTTTAACTGATTGGAGTAAGCTGAGGATCTCAAGAAAAGTTTGTTATTTTATACAACATTGATCATTAAAGTCACCTGCTTTGTGAGCAGGGCTACAAAACTTGGTATTAATTAACTTTGAAGGCTTTCTCAGCTTTCTTAAATGTTTTAGTAATATCCTCAGCCTTATCAACTTCATATCATTTTGGGCTCACAACACTATATATATCAGTATCTGTGATGCTACCACCAATATCTTTCTATGGTTAGATCTTCCCCTAACCTCCATCAAATTCAAACCCCACTTATCATTAAGTTTTTATAGGCATAATAGCCCTCTATATTCATACAAGGTAGATAAAACTTTATAGCACATATATGAGTTGGCTGGTTAAAATTAATATTGGCCAGTATCCACCTGCTACCTAATACTCCACCCATCACAAAAATCATTTTTCCTAAGATTGTTTACCCCAAATTTGGTACTTTTAGGTTGCTAAAAGGGCTTAAAAGTACAATCTCAAACCTATGAAGAATCCATCCAAATCAATAGATAAGATGTGAGTTGTAGAAGAGCCTATATCTGTAATTCAAGCTTCTGTTGTAATGGAGGGTGGGGAAGAAGGTCCATCAACATAGTATAACTGCTAAGTGTAAGATGGCTAAAGATAGCAGTACTTATAAATGTTTTATCAATCTGTTACATTTTAAAATTTGGGAAAAGGAGATCTTATAGAGCCTTATGAAATGATATTGAAGCAAATTAAAAACGGTGAGGCCTTATGAAATTTTGCTCTCCCTTCAGTGTTATCAACTTACAAAATTAAAGTTTTTTAGGTTACCCTTTCTTATCTTTTAAGGCTGAATGGATTAAATGAAGCTTACCTTCCAGATGAGTTAGAGTCTGGCCTTCAATTAGAGCTTACCAAGTGTTACCATGAACATTGAGTTGGACAAATTGATCAAATCTATTGCACTACTCTTCCCTCACCTTCTATGTTGCTTTTACAGGAACCTTTGGTCATCTTAAGTTTTCACTTGATCTCTTGTGCAATTTGGTTGGTGGTGTAACTTATTTGACCGAGGCAAGCTGATCAGGGGACAGACAATACCAAAACATCAGTGGTGTAACTTAATTTCTGAGAAACCATTATTTTACCCATATGAACACCCCACTTTGGATGCACCTTCACCTTGACCCTCACCACTTTGGAGTTTGATCCTATTTATCTTTTAAGATTTGGTGTAAAGTCAACTTATGGGGAATCTTCCCTTACACCACCCTTTATTGGGCCACCCCTACCATTTGAAAACCTAACAAAGGTCCTAACAAAGTAGTTGACTTAAATCAGGTTTTACTATGAAGGCTGCCAGTTGACCTTACAAAAAATTTAAACCTATGGGATTTATCAACCCATGAAAACAGAAGGCCAACATCTGTGGAATCCTGTTCAAAACACTGAGTTGTAGTCATAGCTGATGCAATTAAACAGGCCTCCAGACTTGTTATCCATGAGCCAGTATAGGTACTCTTCAAGGGTGTCAAAAATTCTAAAAATATAGTATGATTTATTTTGGAAGGTGCATAGGTTCTAATTTGGTTTTTAAAGGTAGATACCTTATGCTATGCATTTGTTAGATTTTAGGTATTTTGTGCTGCTTGCTGGTGAATTTTTTACCTAAATTCCAACAAATATTTTCAGGAGAATCCAATTTTCTACTGTGAGATGTTTAATTGTTAGAGGGGTTGTTGATCACTTATAGAAAACTAATAATAATAAGCAGCTAAAAGAATTACTTACTATATGATTTTTATTAGTTATTGTGGGGAGTAAGAAACAAACCTCTTAATAGGTTGATACTTAGCAATCAAAGTGGTGAGGATCATAGTTTGGATTACTTAATAAAGTCTGAATTAGGGAATATTGGGATTTGAGCTATTGGAGCTTGGAAGACTCACTTCACTTTGATGAGACAACCAGTGGAGAGCAAGTAAGATAAGTCTGTGGGTTAAGGTTTTGATGTATTTCACTCAATCAGTAGGCTGGAAAATTTTTGCACTTGGTTAGACCCTCTCCAACCCTATAAAAGGGGCCAGTTCCCCGGTGTAGGCTGTACCAAAATAGAAGTGGCCTGGAGAGGAGCCTCCAATAAACTCCCCAAAGTCAGCTGATTTGGTGCAATCCAATCACCCAAACTCATTTTGTTGGCCCAATTATTATTAGAAGTGCTACCCCAATTCAAGGGGTTCCACCAGGAATTGCCCAGGGTCTTTTGGCCAATTTTTTCATCATTTACCTCCAAACCACTCTTTTTGATACACTGAACTTGTAAGTGTCTGACAACATCTATCTCTAAATTATGATAAACCATATCAGTGATTGAAAGGAACTAAGAGGGTATTAATTAGGAATTGAAGGACTCAATTTAAACCATCATACTACAAAAATCAATGATTTAATGGGGAGAAGTATCAGATTAAGAAACTAATTTGTGTAATGACTGTATTTAAGCAAAGCTTGGGAATCTATTAGCTAGTTTACACACCATTCTCCAGTATATTGGAAATAATCTTGATTGCATAATCAGATCAAGGTTTTATAGACGTGGCATTCCAGGATAAGTAAAGTGGTGGCCTATCATGGACAAGGACCCCTCAGCTCCACATCTGATACCCTGCCTATAACAATTTGGATAAGTTGAGGTTGATGGGAAACGATAGATCCATTGATTAGTAAATATTACATCAACCGGCCTGATACGTAATAAGCAACCACCGCAATCCAAAAGATAGTAGACTATCGGATGGTTTATCAGATCGTCCGTCCTATATAATTAAGGAGCCAACCTGTAGCGAGGATGGAAACGATGCCACTAATCAAACCATCCGTTACAAAGTAAAAGTGGCCCATCTTCTCTACTTAACCCAAATTAGCTACCGCTCCGACAATCCCGACCAACCTCGTACCCATCCTAGTGCTTTAGCGAACGGACTCGATGGCGAGGATCGAGTTGTTTGGGGTGGCATCCACTTGCAACGGGGGGTAACTTTGGTGGCTCTATTCACCTACCTCACCTGCGTATTCCTTTCGATCGCCCTTGTGGTGTTCCTAAACCAGATCCAGACCTTCGTGCTAACCTTCATTTTAAAAAACTCCAGCGAGCTCGGGAGCCTCCTAGGCCTATTCGCCTTTTGGGATGAGGTGATCTCGACCCCATGCGTCTGCATCTGGGGCATGGTATCCGACCTTACCGGCCGCCGGGCAGTGTTTTCGGTCGGGTTTGGCGTTATCGGGGTTTCGCTTCTACTTTACACGCTGCCGCGATCCGCGGTACCTGAATTGCTGCTGGTCCGCTTGCTGTTCGCCGTTGGTTCTTCCGCGTGCACCTCGATGCTCGCGGCAGGTTTGGCCGATATCGTGGGAGTCAATAACGGGTTGACCTCCAGCCTTGTCGGCACGTTTTCGGGGCTAGGTATTGCGAATGGTTTAGGTCTTGAAACCTGATCGCCCCTTCGCTGCAGGTGCCGTCTTCGCCATCTTTTTACTCGTCCCTCTCCCAAGCTTGATCGATACGCTCACTACATCCCACGAAGATGTAAGCCAGGTTATAAATCTTGATAACCCGTGGTTTAGTCGGTCGATTATACGCTATACCTTGTTGGAGGGATAGCGTTGGTTTGGGCGGGCGTAACCGCGGTAGGATATCAAAGGCCGGCTTCTGAAATCAGCGGCCAGCCGCTGAGATCGATGGGCCATAAGGTGAAGGGGGCGGTGAAAGATTTCCCACGTGCGGTATCGCTCTTTGGTTCGGATATCAAGATCGCGATGGGGTATATTTCAGGCTTTGTGGTAAGTTGAGCTATGGGTTGCTTTATTTTCAGGCCCGCGGCGACACGGTCATACTCACCGTCTTTATAACGGCGTGGACCGTAAAGCACTTTATTGAAACTGGACGCTGCCATGTCGATGGCGAGATCGGCGTCCCGGATAGCGGTACGGCTAAGAGGGTGTGCGTCGAGGCTTACAGGCTCTCCATGATGCTGTCGGGGCTCGCCCAGGTTTTTGCGCTGCTGGGGGCGCCGCTGGTCGGGTTAATGCTTACGCGGCTGCGAGCTTCCACGGTTTTGACACTAACTTCGATGGTTGGAGTGGTTGGGTACTTTGGGTTTGGGTTTGCGGGGTCGCCGACCTCCAAGCTCAACTTCCTTTGGGTGTGTATGCTCGGGTTTGGAGAAATAGGGACCATCGTCACCTCGTTAAGCCTCCTCAGCGCACCCGGGACGGTCCCGGGTGAGCTTCGGGGTGCGGTGTCGGGTATTTACTCGCTGTTTGGGGCGATTGGCATCATCCTCTGCTCTCGCCTGGGGGGCCACCTGTTTGACGTTTGGCGTTCCGGGGCGCCGTTTATCCTTATGGGCGCCTTTCATGCGTTGCTCTTTGGGTTGGGCGTTGTCAGTTTCGTTTGCGAGAAGGTTGTGCGTCGCCCTTAGACTCGAGCTTTTATATCGATTGCCACCATTTGCGTAAGGCTATGAAAGATGTGTATCATCATATTTTTAATACCGATTCACCCAACTATAACTTTGGACAGCAATAAACTTGAGCGTAGCTTAGCATACCTAGGAGGTTAGGTTTCTATCTCTATCGATCAGTCGCTATTAGAATTAGGAGGCTTCGGTAAAAAGCTTGGCAGAAAAATGATTAAAGTTTTACCTTATGGTAAAAAACTTAAGTGCATGATATATGCCTTATGGCTGAAGGTTGGTAGGAAATTTCTTAACATTTTATCTACTTTCATGATAGGATACTATCATTGTGTTTTGCCATTTAACTTTCCAAAAGAATAATACCTGAGATGGGTAGATTACTTAAGTAATGGTTGGATGCCTAACTAAAACTGTGTACAACAGCAGGCAAGTAGCTGGTAGATAGATTCAAATTTATATAATTTATATTAAATTAGGTAGCATTTTAGTTGTGTTGGTTCAGGAAATCATCTTATAAATAAATCATTATAAATGCATGTTTATTTCAACATCTACTCCTAGACTATTTACCAATATCAGATAAACTTGACACAAATATTCTATGAATTATATAATAATTGTTCAGTTGACTTGATTAGTCCAATGGTTCAGGTATAAGATTGGAAGTTTTTACTTATTTATTTTTATTTTTTAGTTAATTTTATCAGTCAATTATATGGTCAACCTTCAGATATCTATCTATATTACCTCATTTTATTTATTTGGTTGATTTAAGTAGTCAATCTATAATAAAATCACTGATTGCTATCTACAATAATTTATTTTAAATTTAGTTGCTTTAATTGGTTAACCTATAATAAAATTACTGATCGTCATGTACAATAATTCATTTTAGATCTAGTTGGTTTAATTGGTCGATCTATACTAAATTTACTGATCACCATCTATAATTTTCATTTTAGATCAAGTTGATTTAAAAGATCAATCTACTTAATAAAACACATTCACTGACTGACTAACTGACTGACATCTGAAACCTTTGAGTCTGATAGGTTCAATCTATTTGGATGAGTGGGTGAGAATTGGCAAATCTTATCGAATCTGAAATTATCGAGCCTGATGGGTTCAATCTATTTGGGCGAGTGGGTGAGGATTGACAAATATCATTGAATAATTCACCAAACTGCTCACATGAAGCTAATCGAGTCTAATAAGTTTAATCTATTGGGTAGTGGGTGAGAATTGGCAAATAAGATCGAACCTGTAATTATCGAGTCTGATAAGTTTAATCTATTTAAGTGAGTTGGTGAGAATTGGTGAATATTATCAAATAATTCACCAAATTGCTCACCTGAAACTTAACAAAAATCAGTATTAGAGTTTAAATAGATTAAGCAGTTAGGATAATCAGCTCACCAGCCATGAGGGCAACAGCGGAGCTGTTAGTCCGAGTGGCTCAAGAGTAGTGCTGGCACAGCCTATAGGCTACAATGCGAGCTTATCATCTGATAAACTTTTAATACTGTAGCAAAGCATGAGTATCTGGATGTTAGGTTTATATATTTTAAAAATCTGCCTAATTTGGTTCACCTAATTAATAAAATACTTTTGGCAAGTTAAGTAGAAGTTGATTTAGTAGTTGGAAAATATATCACATACTCATTTTATTCAAGGCAAGGGGGCCAGGGGACCCTTCTTGCCAACACAAAAATAAAAAGCAGTATAAAAAGGTTATATAATTCGATAGATTATATGCCATTAAATATAACATGTCAACATTTTATTAGTCTGGTTGATTTAATTGGTCAATCTATAATAAACTTACTGATCGCCATCTACAATAATTCATTTTTAGATTTAGTTGATTTTATTGGCCAACCTATGCAAAAACTATCCACACCCATAATCATTTAAGCTCGTCATGCTATGATCTCATATTTTGAACTTACCCCCCAGCCATAGGATATATCATGTCAAAAAAGATGCCCATAGTTTCATCGAGGATACGGTTCGGCTTAATATCCCACGATGGCTTTTTAGTGGCTCTGCTTACATTAACAGGAGTTCATGATTAATTTATATCTTATTGAGGTTTCATAAGGTATAACTTTTTCGTCTTTGTATTTGTGATAGAACATGAGGCTTGTCGGGTGAACTAGCCTTTGAAAGAGGGGTATAATTTTGTTAGAAAGGTGGAATTCATTTAATTTTATCCGGTCCTTTAAAATTTTGGTCCGGTACTTTATGCAAGTGTGCTGCCCTAATCCCTGAGCTCGCTCAGGCTGAACTGCCAGGTAGAAAACGGCGTGGCGCTAGCAATTAAATTCGTATCCTTGAGGCTACGTTGAGATACCAATCATTTTAAGCTTAATCTATGGTTGCTGCCGCATTGGCTACATCCCAATTAACCCGAATTATTTCGGTTTCGAGCCAATGGTCAAGGATGGATTTCGAGTTAATTAGGCCATTGTTCACCTTTGCCGTTCCGATCAAGTTTAACCCGAAATAGTTCGTCTATTATTAGTTTATTGTATATTCCCACATCATAGTAGTACTCTACAACCATTGGTAACTTAAAATTCTATAGTTTACCGTCTCATGACCTGTACGTTACATTCAGGGGGTTAAAAAATAGTCCGTTACGTTATTTTTTAACTAATACCATCTAGCCACCTAAGCCTTATAGGTAAGCCCGCTGCTGAAACCTATAAGTTTCCTATCAACTCCCCTTCCCTTAACCCTTTGGATACAGATTTATTTGTTAAAATTCTTGCGTTTTTTACGGATTTAATTTGCTGGAGTGCGGAACAGTATATAAAGGCGGTAGATTTTGTGTGAGAATTCAATTATTTGAGCGATATAATGTAACAGTAATTATTATTGGTATTGTGAATCGAATCTAAATTCATAAAAGAAACAATATGACAAAAAATATTCAAGGAATCATAAAAAGAAAATTATTAATATTTTTCGAGAGTGTGATAATTTTCAAAGCAAGTGCATGACGCAACGCAGTCATCAAATGTACCCAAGGGATTAATTAACACTTTTTCAAATTGTTAGGTTGTGCCAACTAAATTATTTGCACCGATTAAAACTTTTTGAAATGTTTAAAGCCGGCAATTTTTTTTAGAAAAAATTAAAATTAACCAGTTAAACTATAAATTTAACGTCCATCCCATAAATTTGTTTGCTAAAAATCAGCCTTAAAAGCATCCTTATATAAAGGTCAATGAAGATAAGATATTTTAAGGTCGCTTAAAATTTATAGCTCCAAGTACAACCCTGCTACTAGTTTGAAAGCTTCTTGGATTGGCATCCAAGCTTATTATACCTTTGTAACGTTACCAAAGTTAATTTATGCAGGTATAGATCTAAAGCGATCCAATCATTTTCAGACTAGGGTATGTTCCCTTTTTGTAAGGGTCCCTGCTGCAGCCATCTGGCTGGACAGGATACTACATCCCTTCCAATCAAAGAGAGGGAATGCCCTATACACCATTGCTGGAAAAGATAATGGACTTGGGGCACCTCCTTGATGAGTGATAGGTGGCCACACCCCTATATTAAGTTCACCCAACCCCAGGTTAGTGGACACCCCCCTCCCTATATCATTGTCAAGATTCCTACCTGAAATGGAGATTCAGATGAGTCAGACGATGGGATTTGAAACTGAACCATCAAAATAGCTGAAACCGTTATTGGGGATTGTTGATTCTTGGTGTAAAGGCTTGATTCCACCAAGTCAGTTTGCACAGGGTATTAGCCACTGAGCAACCAAATCAGATGATATGAAGATCGCCAACTTTAATAAAATTTGTTAAACTATATATGGAGCAATTGCCCCTTATTTGACCTTTATTATCTTTATACTAATTACAGACTTATCTGCAAACCCTAATCATGGGAAAAGACCTCCTGTTCAATCCTCCATATGACTCTTTAAATCTCAGTTCCCCAGCCAGATGCATCCTTGGCTTGGTAGTCTTCTATTTGTTTTCCTTTTTAGAAGTTCTCATTTATATTGAAATCTTGGCATAATTTCCCTTGATTTACCAAATGGGTGACATTTTGATTGAATATTATCCATATACCTTTTCTGTCAATCTCAAGTTTCATCTCAATTCCTACTCTGATCTTCCAGTATGGGTAGCATATTGTCCAGTCATATCAACTTCCTAACATTACCCCCCTGATTAGATGATAGGCTCTTACTATTTATATGCTCAAAGGAACTTCGCATGAACTCAGTTGATAATCTGACTCCTGCAGGTTCCTTAATAGTGTAGACATCCATGCCAGTCTTCTCAATTATCTTAAATGGCCAAACCCAGATGTTGGAGAGCTTGTTTTTCCACCCAAATCCGTGCTGGTCATAGAATAAGACATGGTGCCTACAGCAAACAGCAGAAGTCCACTCTGTCTCTTCTGATCAGCTGCCTGATTGTAAAACTTCTTGGCCAAACTGGTAGAGTAGGCTTCCGTTTGCAGCTTGATCAATGTATCCATAAGAGTATTCAAATATAGCAAGGGTCCATACCACCAGTGTCCTCTACACACAAGTAAAGCAAGGCGGGCAGAGCCAGATGTCAACCATACAGCTGTTGGAAAGGGCTTTTACCAGTGGACAAATGATAGCTTATATCATATGTGAACACAGCTGTAGGTAGAAGGGCACTCCATTCCAAGGGTTGATCCTTTACCAATTTATAGAGTATGTTCACTAGGGTTCTGTTGAACCGAACCACCATTCCATTTGATTCCAGATGATAGGGGGTGGTCAAAACCCCACAGATTGCCATCATCTTGTTCAACTTTGGTAGGATGTGTGAAGTGAAATTGGCTTCGTTGTCTGTTAGAATGAACTGCAGGCAGCTGTGTCACTGTATAACACACTCCATATAAACTTGGCAGTAATGACTGCGCCCAAGTTGTTAATGGTTTTGGTCTCCACCCATTGAGTCAAATGATCAATGGTGACAATTATATTTGGATCAATTGGCGCTAGTTGGTAGAGATCCCACTACATCAATGGAAATGGTGTGCCAGGCAAACCAGGGTTTAACCAGCTGATATGTGATCTTTTTGTGGAATGGCTTTTTCACTTGACACTGATGGCAACAACTAACTGTTTCCAATATGTCATAATGCATGCTCTACCAGTAGTAATGGGTTCACAAAAACTCCAGCGTTTTCCGCAATCCTCCACGTCCTACTGCCCAATGAGCACCCATAGGAATCCAAGTCTATCCAAAAATTTAGGGAAACTCAGCGTTGAGTCTCCAATCCACTTATATAGTTCCCCCTCATGTAGAAAATTATCCTCCCTGAGCCCATCTAATACCTTGATCACCTGCTGCAGCTCATCCTGGTATTTGTTTGCCATTATCTTCTTGTACATTTTTTTTAGTACTAGATGGTCATCTTCTTGTACATTATGTCAACTAAATCCGCCATGATAGCTACCTTTGGCAGCCAGAAAAGACAATACACATTTTGATGTTTTTCTCCAAGATGGTGTATAATCTCAAAATTGTATGTCTGGAGCTTCAGTTCCCAACGTGCAAGCTATCCTTCCAGTTCACACAGATTCTGCAGCCAGAGCAAGAAAGTGTGATCCATCACTACTTGGAATCTTACCCATGTAGATATACCTGAAACTGTTTGTAAGCGTAGATCACTGCTAAACACTCCTGCTAAGTCACAGTGTAGTTTCATTTGTGACAGTTCAAGCTTTAAAAACAAAACATGACAGGATGCTTTACACCGTTGTTGTCCTTCTGGGATAATACTGCCCCTATAGTGGATAGGGATGCATCCGTTTGTACTATGAACTGTTTGTCAAAGTTGAGATATTGCAAAATGGGTGTGCTAGCTAACGCGGTTCACAACACATCAAAAGCGTTCTGGCATCATTCTGTCTAATCTAAAGGAGCGTTTTTCTTTAACAACTCGAAAAGTGGGGCCCTGATGCAACTGAATTTGGGAATGAACTGTCAGTAGTACCTGACCATCCCCAGAAACACTTGAATGTCCCGCTTATTACCTGGGCGAGTCATCTTGCTTATTGCTTCCACCTTATCCAGCTGCAGTTTAAGCCTGTTTGAATCCATGATGAACCTGAGGCATTCCAATTGTTCTTTAAGAAATGACACTTAAGCTTGATTTTGATATTGGCAGCAGCGAGGCGCTGAAAAATTTGTTCCAAGTGAGTGAGGTGCTCTGTAAACATCTGCGAGAACACATTGATATCATCAAGGTAAACTAAGATGCAGGACAGCTTCAAATTACCTAAAATTGTATCCATGGCATGCTGGAATGTAGCCGGGGCATTGCTCAACCCTTGTGTCATGCGAGTTGGCTGGAATAACCCTATCAAAGTGATGATAGCGCATTTCTCCCATTCTGCTTATGGCAAATTGATCTGCCAGTACCCCAAGATCAAATCCATGGCAGAAAAATAATTCGCCCCACCCAATTGGTCCAACGTGTCATCAATCCATGATAGAGGATAGGACTCCTTTTTTTACACTATTGAGTTTGTGATAGTCAATAACCACTCAATTCATGCCATCTTTTTTTTATAATGAGCACAGGTGATGCCCACGGACTGTTGGACAGCTCTAGCATCCTTTGCACGATAAGTTTATCCACCTCATCTGAGACAACCTCTTCCACCGATTTTGATCATCTAATAGGTTGCAATCAAATGGGAGGGTGATCCCCATATCTATCCAATGTATCACCCCTTGAGCGCACCCCAAATCATGATTGTCGTGTACAAAAATATCTCAATACTTTTCAAATAACGCCATAGCCTTAGCTTGCTGTTCTGATGCTAATCCAGTAAGTGCTTCCCATGGAACCACTTTCAATACGCCAAACGATGAGCTTGTTGGTAGTCTGAGACCCTTCCACAAGCTGAAATCATGGATATGGCGAACTTTCTCTATAGGAACTAAGTGTAGGTAAGCCACTACTTGGTGCCGCTGGATTGTCATTGTCTACTTCTGTAAATTCGCTAGCAGCACCTTCACCTCCCAATTACCAGGGAGCAGTAGCCCTGGAGCCACATGTGGTTCAAGCCATGAGTGCTGGTGAGGCACCATAATTTCCCCATAAAGCCCTTAGGGACATTGATTTTGAGCTCAATCCCTACTATGCACTGGTGTCCAGATAGTAGGCTCAAAGCGCTCACTGCCTGAAGCGGGATCCCTTTGTACTCATAATCTGGTTGGGGAGGGCTCTGGTTCACCACTTCATTTGTCGATATCAAATAGGATCACTCTGTCGCTGTACACTAGATTGATTTGACTAGAGCGGAATGGATTTGTTGGGATTCCACAAGAGGTAAAGTATATGGGGATCTGTTGTCCTAAAATTTTAAGAGTTTCCTCTGCCATACCTAACACAACACCAAATTTTCTCATAAATGCCACGCCAATTAATCTGTCATAGTTGTTATTTGGCAGAACCACCGCTGGAGCGGAATCCAAGACTGACTTAAATTGTAAAGGCAACGCACTATATGATTCTTCAGACACAGTGCTATCTTTCCCTGCAGTCCCATATATTACTTGATGATCCACATCCAGTTTTAACAGAAGCTTAGCCACCAACTTGGTAGAAAATATGTTCACAGGGGCTCCCATGTCTATGACAGTGCAGATCTTTGTGTTTTGAACGAAAATGTCGCAGTAAGTGCATTCCAAGTAAGAAGAACCATCTGTGTTTATTACATATACATCCAAGGGCTTTGTGTTACTCAAAAAGGAGGAAATGCCCTTACCAAGCTGAGGATACTCACTAGCGATTTTCTCCACCAGAATGGCTATGTTAACCCCTACTAAAGAGGCAACGTCCGTCAAGGGATCCACATTGCTTGTGCTGGTCTGTTCCAGGATCTGCCGCGCATATGGCTTCTGCACGTCCTGGCGGAACTCAGGGCTTGGGGATAATTTTTACTCTCTGAAATGGAAGCAGGGGTATCCAATGGAAGCTGTTGGTATAAAAAATCATCTGATTGAGTTCTGAATCCTACCCAAAGAGATGCTTGGGAATAGTTAGGGACAAGGGAATTGGACTTAGCGGAGGTAGAGCGTCCCATCTCTACTCCGCTCAAGCTTTTCCCTGCTCGATTTTCTCAGTTAGCATCGAATACACTTGTGGTTTGCTAGGGCAATTGCCCACATAATGCCTTCTTCATTCGCACTGGAAGCAAGTATTCATAAAAGGTTATGTATATAGCTTGCAGTGGAAGGACAAGTTTGAAAATTGATGGTATGGTTCCAGGGTCATGGAAGAACTTGTGGAGCGTACATAGGCCAAAAAGGGTCTGCTGGTTTGTATGTTGGATAAATACGTTCCAGAGGTTGATAGTTCAGTCGCTGCAGCCCATATCCTGAAGAGTTTGGTGCAGAGAAAGCAGAGGTTTTTGGGCTACATTAGGGGGGTTATTGTGGAGGAGAGTCGATGTAAGGTGTTCACAATTTGAATAAGTACTGCATCTCCATCCAAAACATGAGACATAGCGTTATGTAGTTCCCAATATGGTTTGATAGCTGCCATCATTGCTATACCAACATCCTCAGTGAATAAAAGGTTAGCTCCAAGTAGTACATGTGCTTCCACTGATAAACGTTCAGTAAATTCTAGCAGGGTCTTATTTTGGTGAAACTGTATTGTCAGGAAGTTGGCCTTCCGTTGGGCCATCTTGTCGCGCCCCCAAACAGCTGGAGAACAATCGCTTTAACTTCTTCATAGGATACTGAGCTATTTGGAAGGTAGCAGGTAACTTGATCAGCGCTTTTCACACCTAGAGCAGACAGCAACAGTTTTGCTTTCTGCCAATCAGAAGCCCCTTCCAGGTGAATTTGAATCGCTTAAAGTAACCATGTAGATTCCCGTCATGACTGAAAGGAGGTAATTTCTTGATTCAAACAGCTTCGCCTTGCTCCAGGCTCCTGCCGCAAGGAGCAGAAAAATTGGTTCCTGAGTGACTAAGGGGACCACTCCCTTGTGAACTATCATATGGCCGGCTGAATGGACTCAAATCCATCAAATTGGACTCAGAAGAAGTAGTTGTGCAGGGGGTCCATCGCAACGCATGAGGGATATTCATTAGCTGATCAATAGCATTCTTCCCCCAAATCACCATTAACTGCACCACTCCCCCGGCTCTGGCATGCTCCACAAAATGTTTGTTGATTAACTGCTCCATTTTAACTGAATAGCATCTACACCATCCATCCTGGAATTCCTGTTGCAGTGTCTCATACTGATGTTGCAACTCCTGATGAAATTCCTGCTTAATGTTCAGTTTCTGCTCCACTGCTTGTAGTCACTAGAGGACATTTTTGATTATGTTCTGCATTTGTGCATGCTGCCAGCTAGCATTACCCGCTTGTTGATTAGCATCATTTATTTGGTTAAGAAGGGTGACTTGTTCCCATACCAATTCCTCGTTGGCCTGTCAAAGGGTATCAAGCCATACTTGCATGTCCAAATACTCTCTTGTCTCACTAAGTGGAAGAGGAAAAGCTCAACTGCGTTCAACCTGGCTAACAACTTCCAGTTGTAACCTGACAGATTAGCTGGAGATATTTGGGGGACGTCGACCAAAGGATAAACGCATTTTCTGTCATTCACTGACTACTCCATTCAATGCAAAGTTAGGTTAATTCAGCTGATATGGAACTGACTTGATCCGCCACTTGACGTTCCATCAGTGTTATTTTTTCCTAAGCTGAGCAATCAGGGCTTCATGCGCTTCCACCCATTCTGCTAGATCTGTCATAAAGTGCTCAGTATTGCTTCCCAACGTTGTTACATCCTGAATCCATTCCTCCAATAGGCCATGCCAATCCAACAGTTCTCCTATTACCTGGGGTAACTCTAGATTAAACTGTGTTACCAAAATGTCCAATTGACGGTGGACGTCCCCAACATGATAATCCATCTGTACTAGCGCCCCCTGCACCTCTAAAAAAGAGTGATTGAGGCAGTCGAGCAGGAGATGAGTATTGTTTTGCTGTGCTCAAGTGAACCACATTACATCTTCAATCTCTATATTGTGGCAAGCCAGCATACGCAGTAGCTGGCAAATAGATGGTTGTACATAAATGACTAGATACTCCTCAATTCTGTGGGTACCAAGGTGGCGAGCCAACCCCATTGTAGTTGCATCCAGATAGGACATGTACATGGCGTAGCAATTTTCTTGGTCTCATTGTTTATAAAACAAACTCAAGGCATACTCCCCCACCTCATCTTTGTATAGTTGATACCCATGCAACAGCCATTCCATAATATCCCACATCTGCTGAGGGATCACATTTGTGGAGCATCCTTGTTGGTCGGCCATCAGCTCAGGGCAGTTTTCAGATTGCAGATTGACCATAACTTTATCATCACCTGGTTCAGTTACAGTAAATAATACTGGTTTGTTGTTAGGTACCTCTCATGCTTCTTCAGCATAACGCACAAGGAATCTGATCAAATTTTATAATAAATATTGAGGGCTCATCATTGTATCCTAGTGTCAAAGAACTACAGTTGACCAGTGGCCCCCTGTAGTGAGCACCACTGTTAATTCTTGGCGTAAAGGCTTGATTCCGCCAAGTCAGTTTGCACAGGGTATTAGCCACTGACAACCAAATCGGATGATATGAAGATTGCTGACTTTAATAAAACTTGATAAATTATATATGGAGCAATTGCCCCTTATTTGACCTTTATTATCTTTATACTAATCGCAGACTTATCTGCAACAACCTAATCACAGGAAAAGACCTCCTGTTAAATCCTCCATGTGACTCTTTAAATCTCAGTTCCACAAGCTGGATGCATCCTCAACTTGGTAGTCTTCTATTCGTTTTCCCTTTTCTAGAAGTTCTCATTTATATCAAAATCTCAGCGTAATTCCCCCTGATTTTCTGAATGGTCAACATTTCAATGATTATTATCCATATACCTTTTCTGTCAATCTCAAGAATTGTCTTGATTTCCACTATGATATGCCAGTATGGGTAGCATATTTTCCAGTCATATCAACTTCCTGACAGGGATAATCCCAGATGAAATTCCAGCCCTCTAGATATTGAGGACAATGCCCAACTAAATTCAAGCCCTAATATTGGGATTTAAGCCCAATCTATGTGGCAAACGAATCCCATTTGACAAAAATTGACCAACCTGCTGCCAAATCCCCAATTGGAAATGAGAATATATCCCAGCTTAGTACTCATGGAGATTGACCAAGAAAAACCCCTATATAATGATTTTTAAGCAATAAACTTTATACTCTTTTCCCCCATTTGAGTTAAAATTGGCTCACTCTATTAATTTAGGGTAAAACTAATAGTTAGAATATATGATCCATTGATGTTAACTTGAGAAAAGTCTTTCTGACCAAGGAGAGCACAAATGTATAAATCCAGCACCCAGGAACTTCAGGTTTCCTGGCCTATAATTTAAAGGGGACAAGTAGTCAAAAACCCTTGGTCCTGACAACCATCACCAAATCTGTGGAGTCACATTTGGATAAAATTGGGAACATAGCCCTTGAAGTTTGCTAATAAATCAGCCAATTGAAGTTAAAGCCCTGAAAAGGGTAGAATCGCCATGCTCAATTGAGTGAACCATTCTAGGGTAGACAAATCAATTGTTTTAGGGATGGAATAATCAAGAAATAATTTGCTGATAAGATGACCCCATAGGAGATCATGTCACAATTCTGATATGACTGGACAATATGCTCTCAGTTGTGATGGCGGAATGTATTGGATCCATTGAGTTTACTATAGGTATTGATTAATTGAGCGCCTCAACACAAGGTGATATTGGGTTATTGGGAAATCGCCTTGAATTAGGCAATTGCAAACTTAACGAATGAAGAATTGATGATGCCAATAAGATATGGCGAATTAAATTACTAAGTCATATGAGTCATAGCATCCGAAGTCATTACCATATAGGTGAAACTAGATGATCAAGGAAGGTTGTTGTGAAGTAGGTTGAAAGTCAGCGGAATTAGAAGAAGCCGCGATATTAAATATATTAAATAATGAAGTAGCAGGAGCTAGTGCTCTATATTTATTTGTAAGTTTATTTTGTGTTCCAAGGGCAACGATTGTCATATTGTTGTTCCTACTTGCTCAGTGGGTTGAACCCTGTGCAAATCTGGCGGCGTATCTCTTGGATATCACCAATTTTATAACAGTGGTGCTCACTAAAGGGGGCCCATTGATCAATTATCAATGATAAAAACTCAGTTGTCAGCAATGTTGCATCGATGTTGTTTTGATAAATATCCTACCTAACTCTCTGTGTCATTTGTCTATGCGGAGCTAAAACTGGCATTAAATGCTGTGCTTAAAAACAAGATGAGCTGCTCCAGGAGGTCCACTGCTTAAACTGCCCCCATTTGATTGTGAAGGGAATATTCATGGGTACATTAAGTGATTTGAGATTGCAACTGAAGGAGTCTTGGATCAACGAAGAGAAAAATTGTTGATTTTTTCCTAGGATGTTGGGAATGCTGATCAAGTCGTCTGTTACCTTTCAGGTAGTTCCCCTATATACCAAGAAGTCAAAGATATGGTGCTGTGGTTGTTTGGCGGAACTGCAAAGATGTCCTAGCGAAAGGTCGAATTTTTGACCATCAAGTTTCAGTGAAATGAAACTCTCACTGCTTTTGCTGGGCACTTTATGGTGGAAGCTCACATGTTAATTGGGGCCAGAGTTTTATCCAAAGCTGATGTGTGTATTGCAATGACTTCTGCTATAAAGCCATACCATGAGCTACACAATGTAATGGCCACACTCTTGGATGAGGATGTACCTTTGCTAAACTTGTTCAGTTCTTGTACCGCATATCAGCCAACTTCCCTCCACCTAATATTGATCAGTTTCCTACTGCTATGACTGCTGAACCATCATACTTGGGGAACCCTATCAGCCCAGTTCAGATTTCAAAAAGCTATTCTCAGCTGTTAAACGTCCACCCCATTACTGCTTATCATCCTCAGGTCCGCTACCTCACTAGATCTGTTTATGCTGATCAATTCCAGCCCAACCCTCATTATGAATGGTATTGCATTAATCAAGGACGTGGGCCCTATGGAGTCATCTATTTCAAATGCAGTTGACAAGGGCATCTGGCACAATGGTGCCATACTCAACTGGTTTCTTGCGTACAGCTGGAACAGTACAGCAAGGGAAAAGTCAGAGAGGAGTAGAGAAGGGGATCTCTATCTCCACTATACCAAACCCAAACGTTCCACTGAACCCAAATTTGAATATTCAGCGGAAGTTTCCTTACACAATGAGTCAGTGTTATATCAGCCACCTGTTGGAGGGGTGAATGTTTTGACACAAGTACAGTCAGCAGCTATGGGGGAAAGGGGGCTCAGATGCAGGTCAAGCCGTACTCTTGCCAAATGTTTGACCAAGTAACCCCTGAAAAGATAGACCATTCCTCAGATGCACCATTCTTACAAGCAGTAAGCATCGCCCTTCCAGTCCAAACTTTTATAAAACAATACCCCAGAATTGGTGAAGGGATTACATGTTTTCTTATAAAAGAAGGATTCTTTAGATGTCCATGTTATCAACAGTCAAGATGCATTGTAATCTGAATGTACTTACTGTGATCTGGTTGTAGCCTAGACCTGAGTCTGTGCCATCATAGATACTGGCGCACCTGTCAACATAGTCTCAACAAAATGGTGGCCAGGTTGGTATTAAAACCAAATGTGGAACACCGGATGGTATATGAAACTGCTGTAGTGGAAAACATGGTCTCTGAAAGTGCATACAGTGTCCTTCCTCTGAGGTTTGGTTCTATTGTCATGGTAGCTCCAGCTATAGTGTTACCATATAGCAATTACGATCTGTTAATTGGAACTACCTTCTTATGACACTATGGGGCTGTTATCAATATGACAAATGAGACTTTTGAAATATCAGGTCAGCAAATTCCAATCCACTTTACCTCTAGAGGAGTACCAAATGACCCAGTGCATATGGGGAATATTAATCTAGCTTATAGCGATGGAGTCATTCCAGTGCGCTACCATTGGTTAAATGGCAAAACCTGAGCCCTTCCTCAACAGATATATGAATATCAAGGGCTGCCACTCAGAGCTGCTGGTCCTATATCTATTCCATCGGGGCATCAAGTTATAGTGAACACTGACTTGGTGATTGAAATTCTAAACGGACTCTATGGGGAGGTTATTGGGCCATATTAGCAATCATGGCTTGAGCCCAATGTGGCTCCAGGTATTATTTTACCAGGGCAGGGGGAGATCAAAGTTTTGCTCGCAAATCTACAAGCAGTTCCACTGAAAATCCGCCACCACCAAATAGTGGCATATTTACACTTAATCCCTGTTGAGGAGGTTATTTCAGTTCATGACTTTGGGTCACTAGAGAAATTTAGTCTGCCATCCACACCACAGCTTAGTGTAATGGCGGTTGCTTCACGTGATGAATTAATGGGGCTGTCAGAATCACAGAAGGATTGGGCAATCGCTTTATTTCAAAAATATAAAGAGATTTTTGCTGTCAATGACCATGATTTAGGATGTGCACGGGGGTGTTTCATAAGCTGGACACCAGAGATCATCCTCCCATCAGGTCAAGGCCAATCCACTGATCAAGGGTGGCAGAAGAAGTAGTGACTGAGAAAAATTGACAAGCTATTAGCGCAAGGGATGTTTGAACCATCGAAGAGTTCGTGGGCTTTTCCTGTTCTTATTGTAAAAAAGAAGGATGGCACCAACCGCGTAGTAATAGACTACCGGAAGCTCAACAGCATCACTAAAAAGGACTCCTATCCCTTACCACATATTGATGATGATTTAGATTGGCTAGGGGGAGCTCGTTTCTTCTCAGCTATGGACCTGATCTCAGGCTACTGGAAAAAAGAGTTGCCACCGGCGGAGCAGGAGAAGTGCACTCTAATCACATCCAAAGGTCTTTTCCAGCCAACCCGGATGCCACAAGGGCTGTGTAATGCCCCAGCTACGTTCCAACCGGCAATGGACACTATTCTTGGGGACCTAAGACTGTCATGCATCCTTGTATACCTTGACAATAATAATGTTTTCTCCCAAACCTTCTTCAAACACCTCAACCATTTAGAAGCTGTATTCTGCCAGCTCACTGAGGCCAATATCAAGATCAAACCCCAGAAATGTCACTTTTTTAAGGACCAGCTGGAGTACCTGGGATTTGTGGGTGATGCCATAGAGCTGAAGCCTCAACCAGCCAAAGTGGAAGCCATTTGAAAAATGACTCTACCCAACAGCTAGCAGGATTTACAGATTTTTTTTGGGAATGGTCAGATATTACTGGAAGTTCATCCCTTATTTCAGCCTTATTGGGGGCCCAATATTCGAGTTATTAAAAAAAACACCATTTTTGAATGGACGGAATGGCAGCAACACACTTTTAATATGCTTCGAACTGCACTGACCAGCGCGCCAGTGTTACATTATCCTAATTTTGAAAGAGAATTCATTGTTCAGATGGATGCATCCATTTCCGCCGTAGGGGCAGTCCTATCCTAAAAAGATGAGGAAGGAGAGGAACACCTTGTAGCATATTGCAGTCATAGCTTAAACAGCCATGAGTGCAATTATACTGTGACTGAGCAGGAGTGCTTAGCGGTGATCTATGCCTATAAGCAATTCTGGGTGTATCTGCATGGAGTGAAAATCAAAGTTGTAATGGATCATGCCTCACTATGCTGGTTACAAAATCTGAAAGAACTGGAAGGGCGCCTAACCCGATGGGCTCTTAAATTGCAAACATTCAATTTCAAAATTCTTTATTGACCTAAAGTAAAACACCAAAATGTCGATTGTTTATCAAGATTGCCAACAATTGCAGTTATGGCGGATTTAAGTGATATAATGTTTGACAAAATGATCTGTGGAAAATACAACGATGAACCACCCAAAGTGATCAAAGCATTAAACGAAATGAGAGCGAATACCTTCCAACAGAATGGGGAACTATACAAGTGGATCAGAAATTCCACAGTGAATTTTCCGTGACCCTCAGATCAGTCAGGAATTATTATGAGCGCCCACAAGGCAGTTGGACATGGGGGGTGCATAAGACAATGTAGTTGTTGCGCCCTTGGTACTATTGGGAAAGTATGAACTTTGATGTGCTCAAAACCATTTCCAGTTGCCATCAGTGCCAAGTGGAGAAGCCATTCCGCCATAAGACTTTATATCTGCTAGTGAAACCACACTTTGCTTGGCATACTGTTTCCTTGGACGTCATTAACCCTTGCTAACAGGAGCTAACCAGTGTAAGTATATCCTTGTGGCAATTGACCATTTGACCTGGTGGGTCAAAGCAAGGGCAATATGAGATTTAGGGGCAGTTACAGTAGCCAAGTTTGTAATGGAGTGTCTTATTCAGTGACATGGATACCCTCAGTTTATTCTCACTGACAACAGAACTAACTTCACCTCACACATCCTCCCCAAACTGAATGAGCTCATGAAAATACGCGGGGTTCTAACAACCCCATACCACCCCAAATCTAATGAAATGGTCAAATGAGTGAATGGGACTCTGGTGAATATCCTACACAAATTAGTAATGGATCAACCATCTGATTGGACTTCCATTCTTTCCACTGCTGTGTTCGCCTATAGCATCAGTTATCATTCCACCATGGGGAAAAGCCCATTCCAACTGCTTTACGGCTGACACTCAGCTCTTCTGGCATTACTTTATTCATATGTAGAAGACACTGGTGGAATGGAACCCCACCGTTTAATTGACTAACCTTTCAAACATTCTGATCAAATTGCAGACTGAAGCATATTCTTTCAGCTTAGCTAAAAAGATCAGGAATTAGGCTGCCAATCAGGTACATCATAGAGGGTTGGCGCAGTTCAAGGAAGGTGATATGATTCTCTTTCATGACCAGCATGGGTTTGGCCAGAAACACAAGTTGGCCAGCATCTGGATTGGGCCATTTGAAGTTATTGAAAAGACAGGTGTGGATGCATATACTATCAAGGACCCCGCTAGCTGTTGGATCATCAACTGAGTGCATGCAAAGTTCCTCTGTGTATAGACAATAGGAGCCTTATTGTCCAGTCAAAGGGGGGTTAATGTCATGATTCTGATATGACTGGACAATATGCCCTCAGTTGTGATGGCGGAATGGATTGGATCTGTTGAGTTTACTATAGGTATTGATTAATTGAGCGCCTTGACATAAGGCGATATTGGGTTATTGGGAAATCACCTTGAATTAGGCAATTGTGAACTTAACAAATGAAGAATTTATGGAGCCAATAAGATATGGCAAATTAAATTACTAAGCCATATGAGTCATAGCATCTGAAGTCATTACCATATAGGCGAGACTAGATGTTCAAGGAAGGTTGTTGTGAAGTAGATTGAAAGTCAGCGGAATTAGAAGAAGCCACGATATTAAATATATTAAAATAAAGAAGTAGCGGGAGCTAGTGCTCCATATTTATTTGTAAGTTTATTTTGTGTTCCGAGGGTAACGATTGTCATATTGTTGTTCCTACTTGCTCAGTGGGTTGAGCCCTGTGCAAATCCGGCGGCGTATCTCTTGGATATCGCCAGTTTTATAACAGATCATAAAAAGGTTTAGCACCCTCAAAAGCTGGAAAACTCCACACAAGTTGAGGGGCTGGATAATCAACCCATAGGGTCCAATTTCAAAGATCCCAGAGAACAAGGGAACCCTAATAAACTACACTGTAAAAGTTATCAGCACCCCTGTGAATGATTGATTATCACCTACCTTTCATAGCTATTGGCTATAAACCCTCCACCCATTCCTTATATTAGTATAGATGCCCGTTACTCTGCTAATAGTGGTGTGCTGGGTAATCTATATTCTCCTAATAGATTACAATAGTACTAAAATCTAAAAATCGTTAAGCTTTTTATTAGTTTATAAAAGGTTCTGCCACCGTCAATAAAATTGTTGTAACCCATGCAGCCCCACCTGTTAATTTTTGGTGGTCAGCTCACTAACCTCAGCTCACTTAACATGTAAAGCTGGCTTGCTGCTCTGTGGTCTACTCCACGCATATTAGGCACTAGGCAACTGTCACTTAGATCACAATCCTCATAAAGCAAATCCTCCTCTGATGCTACCCATTGTAGCATCAATCCCTTATATAAACTTTTAACGCCAATTATGATTCTTTAATTGGCACTCTCTAACATGTTCATTATATGTTAGCCTTTAGGGCTCAACGGAAGCGAATCCAATCTCTCCCTTGACAGCTCAGCTCCAATGTATCCACAATATTAAGTGTTGTTAAAACTAAGCAAATCTCAGACTGGCTGCTGTATGCTGCTTAATTGCAAATCTCAGACTGGCTACGGGTGATTAGATTACTTAAACTGCTATAATTGAAACAAAAAGGATAAAACTGATATTTGATGGAAAGTTTTTAATTAAAGATTAGTGAAGTATCTTAGAAAACTAATAAAAATCAATAAATATAATGGGTGATGATTATAAAGCTATTTTTAAATTCGGTTTGTGATATTGGGAATATTTCAAGATCCCCTATTGAGGTGGCGTTTGATTGCTGCTTTAGATGCTTCATCAATTTGTGATTATTCCTTTAACTGCAAGCTCCATCTCAAGGTGATTATCCCAGAACCTGGATGACCAGGGGCTTTTATTCTGTCCTCACCTCTGGGTTATGGGTGGTAGCATCTTATCAGTTTATTGCTTGATAACCAGATTTGGTAATATGCTTCATGACGTTGGGTTTGTGGGATGCATGCCTTCATGTGCCTCACATCAGGTTTTTATGCAATTCTCAAATTTGTTGCTTGCCAGATCTAGTAATGTTCATATGAAAGGCTCAATTGTTCCTGTAGGGGTAATTTGGTTAAACCATCGCTTTGTCATTGATAAGTTACAAATCATTCTGGTCCCTTGAAGGTATAAAAGGAGCAAATTTTCTTAGGGTTTATGGGAATTCAGGATTTTGGGTTGCTCGCTGGTGCATTTTTCGCTTGAATCACCACAACAGTTTGCAGGAGAAGTAGGTTTCTCTACTGTGAATAACTATTGTCAGGGGGTTATTAGACCACTTATACTAAAATACTAAAACTTTAATTGAAATAAGGGATGGTTTTTATAGATATATCATTAGTAATATTTTTGGGGTCTAGAAGTAAACCCTCTCAATATGTTGAGGCTTAGTCTCAAAACATATCAAAGCCCAAAGTGAGCAAGACACAAGTTTCAGATTAGGATAGGAAGGCAAAATAAAGAAAAGAGGGGTTTGACCATTGGAGATCTTGAAACTCACTTTGCTTGAATGGAACGGTCAATGGTTGGTAAATGGCAGTTAGGACAAATCCGTGAGGTAAGGATTTAATATATTTGGCCTAATCATTGGTTGGGAAAATATCTGCACCTTGCAGGACCCCCTCAAACCCTATAAAAAGATGATCTCCGCCTAGGTGTGTGAGGTATTTAAGTAGCCTGGGGAGGAACATCAGATGGACTTCCCTGATTATGCTGCATGGTCAGTGCAATCTGACTACCCAAACTTGGGCTATTTGTCTGAGAAGCATTAATAAAAGTATTACCTAGTTTTTTAGGGGTTCCATTGAGAATTGGCCAGGGTCTTTTGGCCAATATTATTGTTATTTTCATCCAAAACGATCTTCTCACAGTATCAGGCTTGCAAATGTCTGATAGGGTTCTTTGGTGACATAGTCATCTTCATTGATTAAATCTTATGAAGTGTCAGGTAGCAATATTTTAAATGAGTTCACTCTGATTGTGAGGTAAATTTCTTGCCTCGGTGCATCTAAAAAGTTGGTTTGTTAAACTTCATCTGTAGTAAGTAAGTTTCCCACAATTCCAACAGTTTGGGGTTAAACTCTGTTTATTACGCCAGTCAAGAAATGACCCGATAGTACCCTTACACCTCAGCTATGACTTTTCCCCTTCTAATCCTGGGGGAATGACCTCAGGTGCCGTGCATGAACTCTATTAAGTACAATGTTAGTATCATCATCCCAGATAGAATATTCAGCAACTCTCATTGCCAATACAATAGCAGGCCCAGTCCATATAGCCTTTAACTTCTATGTCTGAAATCCCTGTTAATAATAGAGCAAAAATCTATCCCCTAGGTTGAATTTCAGTAGTCTAGTTCATCTCTGAATTTCCTGTTGACTTTAAGGGATAGCCACTACTATATTGTTTGAGGCTTCAAATCGGATACCAATAAGTTCATCAGCTACCTACTGCTGATAGCTTCTAGGTGGCAGGCCCTTCCAGTCCACTATATTAACTAGTGCATGTAGGGTCAGTAGCGCTGCTTCTCACCTATACAGGGTCTGTAAGTCTTGGGGAGCGCCCTCCATTTGGAGTGGGTGGCGTTCCATTTCCCATCCAAAAAAGATCTGAGAAGGCCAGCTGACCCTCTCATCTCCCAGTGCGACCTCGCCCATGTGGTGGATGAGCGGTGTGTAACGGCTTACCCTTTGAGGACCCCACCCCCTGTTTTAGTATTAACTTTAGATGAATTGGTACTGAGAATCAAGGGAATTTGTGTCAAGTTATCAAAGTATTAGAAATCACATGGGGTGAATGGGTTAGATGTGTCCAATAACAATGAGCCTTCAGCATCAAGGCCTGACAGCACCAAACCATCAGCAACATAGCCCGATGGGTGTAGACTTTTGGCAAATAAAGCATCCAGTGTCAAATTTTTGTTAAAGCTTGCTGATGGCATCAGGCCAATGGTAAAAGTCATTGTCAGTTCTGAACACTACTCAAAAGAATTTATGTCTGATGAATCTCGCTTGGTCAAATGTATGATAGAGCAACTGGGTGTGGTCAGGTTAGTGCACCAACCTGTTCCCAACCTCTTGGGACTGCCCCTACGTGGGGCGGCCTTGGGAGGTTACTGTTGCCTGTCAGGCGAGATGCCATTGCTTAAATTGTCAGATTTGAAGTAAATCTGCAATTCAGGCATCCATGGATGAACCAAAAATGACTCAGCCCGCTTTCAATACTTTTGTAGTCAGTTTAAAATAAATTCGTTTAACCCCTCGCTCAAAGTTTGCCAGGTTTGGTAGAATCTTGAGTGCCTCAATCCCACACTTTGTTAAGCTATTCCCCAATCTATTTGCTATTTAAGCAGTAGTAACACACTGAGGAAATTGACAATCAATTCTCTTATTTTAAGATTCATATAAAATTTTCCTGCGCTCAATTTTATTTAACAAAGTTTAAGTTTTTTATTGCTGGATCCCTGTGATATCTTCAATGTGGTCCCTCAGGCCTCATATTGACTGAATTGTCCAAGTCATGTTATTTAACTTTGATCCCCACCACACTCAATTGGGCCTATCATGACAAGAACTTTATGCAATTTTTACTGAACTTGAAGCTCCCTACGCCCAGGCCCATAGGCTCAGGGGCTGCAACTTCCTGGTTTCTTGACAGTTTGTTTTTTCATTTGCATGACATCAGCACTCCTTAATTATGAATCTCCCAGCAAAATTTAATGTCATTCAAGCGGCAATGCCCTGGCATTCTGGATAGCCTTTTAAGTTTTTGCATCCTTACTGGCAGGCCAGTCTAAACTTTATCTGCCGCTTTTATGACAAAGTCTCAGCTTTTCGTTATCTTGGGTACAAGCTGAGGATAAATAATTAGATACTCAGAGGTTCCAGGCAGGACAACTTAGGTTGGGACTTAACCTTCTCAAGGGGTTCAGAGGTTCCTAGAAATTTCTCAGTAGAATGGAGATATTTTAGTCCTAGAGAATTATACTTCAAACTAAAAATAAATATGTGTTGTAAAGCGTACTTTATTAGAAAAAGGTTAGTACTACATAAAGTACCAGGGGAAATAAGGAATGTGATGAGTGATAGGCGAATACCATGTGTGAGGGTTGAAGGAGATTCAGGAAAGCAGGAGGTGATGGAACAATTGTCATAGCTACATGACATAATTGAGGGCACAGATTGTAAGGACAAGGCTGTACGTCAGGAGGCCAAAAAGGGCAAATTGCAAGGCCTTCCTGACACAAAACATACCCTGGATCAACACTGGTTACAGGCGAGATATGGCCAGGTTGGTCATGGGAATGTGCGTGATGATCACCCAGCGTTACAGCCAGGGCGTTAAAACGCACCATTTAAGTTCTCAATTCTAACGGTTTGTTATGATTGCTGGAGGAACAGGGTTTTGAAACCCGTTCCATTTATAATATTGCCAAATGTGGATAAGTCTACCTACAATTTATAACTCAAGTTTGGACAATCTCAAGTTACATTACCATGACTGATGGTAGTGTGCGACTATTGGTTCACTTAGCCTTAGCACCACTCCTGAAGATTAATTACTTACCCCCTATGGTTTAATTATGTTTCCGCTAGACCAAATTTACCTATTAGTGACTTCCTGAATAAAAATTCCCCGTTAGTTTTAAGTTTTTATGGTCCCTTGGGCGAACCTGTGCGCGGATCTCCCTGAGGAGGTCTAAAAAAACATTGGCCACTTTATTTTTGACAAAATTTTTGATGGTATATGGTGCGCCTCTGGGCCACCATGGCCCCCTTCAGATCGAGGCACCCAAAAACCCTGACATCAATATCCACTTGGTTATGGATTTCCCTTTAGAGTTCAATCAAATTTGTTGTTTATGTGTTATCTCCTATTATATTTAGTGTTGTGCACCCTTGCCCTGGGTCCCTTTTGCTTTGGCACCCTCCGCAGAGCCTTGTTTCCAATCTTACTAATGACTAGTTTCCTGGTGGTGTGGTTGTGCACCCCGCACCACCTCTCTGGGAACAAGAGAGTTACAGACACTCTCTTGACAACAGTTCAGGTTCAGAGTTATAGTAGATCAATATCCTTGTTTAAGGCTGGACTGAGATCATATAATGGTAACATAAATAATTGGCTTCCATTAACTGTTATCAGGTAGCTAAAAGTTGATAAGACATAATATGTGGCGTGAAGTGGTCAATGGGGTGAGTAGAGGAGTTAAACACTTAATATATCCTCCAGCAAATATCAGGATGAATAGTAACTCAGCTTATTCATTCTTCCATATATTGTTAATCAGTGGATCACTAATGGGGTGACCTATCCAGAGTTTTTTAGGTATTGAACTTGGAGTTATTATGGGAAATAACTCTTTGCTTGATAATATAAAAGTAATAGTGATTTCAGGCATTATGCCTGTCAGGATTCTCAATAGTTTGGATGAAGCCTCAACTAGGGGCATTCAACGTATTATCTATTTTGAACAATCTCATCTCCTATTTATTATTATTTTAGAAACAAATGCATTGTCAGGCCAAAGGACTGAAAATACTATTAATTTTAGCTTATTTAGCATTGGTCAAGTATAATTAACATTTCTAAATTCCCTCAACTAATGAATTTTGGATAAATCAATATGAAGTGCTCCACTAGTCAATACTCCAAGCTGATAATTTTCATCAACTATCATTCTACCTTGAAGGGAATGAATCCATTATTTCATTGTTATCTCATTTTATCTCAAACTTCATCTTATCTCATGAGAACCTTTATCTAATATCTATTTCTCTTTATCCTCTGAAAGTTTAGGACAATATTTCCTAATCTGCTCCCAGTCCTAACAGGGCTTACGCTGATCATTTTTATATTCTTATCTTATCCTTTATTTTTCTAACACTATTTAAGGTGTAAATGATTTACTCAATAAAATATCTTTTACGCTCTACCTCTTTTGGCTCTTTAGTAGAAGTTCTTTATTACTCTTAGGGCCTCTGAACCTTTCTAGGTTAAGTCCCCATTTAAATTAGTTAATGAAAAACAATGCTTCTTTCCAGCTCTCCCTGCTATGCCCTGGATAGCGGGACTAATTATCAACATTCTCTTAGAACCTCTGTCCTGTATCTTGACAAGTTCACTATAATTATTTACTCTCTCCTGTCCAATCCAGTCAGCTTTGAAGGACAGGCTCTAAACCTCCTGGTGTCCCAACAAGGCCTAATAAAACATTGGTAGGTAATAATAAACAGTTGGGCTTTACCACAATTAAGTAAAGAATAGTAATTATAGATTGATGATAGTTTTAATGATAAAGTTGACATCTTTTAGGATAAACAATATCATAACATTAGAGTTGATGCTTTCCCTAAATTAAGGTGAAGTCCAACATAGCCCTCAAGCCTTGACTGAGGGTGACGATGGTTTTTCTGGGGTCAGCCAGCCTCGATAGGGTCCCAAAGTACCAAGTAGGATGGATGTGATGACCCAAGGTAGTTAGGTTTGGTGTCAGACTGGTGAGAAAGAGTTGTGGTTCAGTCACAAAAAACTGTAGGCAGTCAAAAGTAGGAATGAGTATCCCAGAAAATTCCATTCTCCTGGAAAAACTTGATCTTAAAGAGGTGAGGATCCCAATGTTTGGTTCTAAAAATTGAGTTCAGCGTTGCAGAACTCAAAGTGTTTCACGTTCTTGTCAAAAATTATTTTAGTAGTACCAGCTGGCAGTTAAGGTAGACAAGGAAAAGAGGAGAGTATGCAGTACTGAATATTTCTTGCAGATGAGAGCAAGTATGAGGTAGAGAGGGGAAAATATGGAATTGGCAACAAAGCTTTATAAAGCAGCTGTATGGATTGCTTCAACTGAACCTAAAGTTGAAATCAAAATTTTATCAGGGATAGAGGAAAAAATTTGATGCAGGGAGAAATCTTAGCATCCTCCTCAAAAGCTTTGAGTGTGAGTTTTTGGGTGAACTAAGGCTTGATAACATGAGCAAGCCATTACGTCTAAATTTAGATTGGGTAGGTTAATTTTTAAATTAGTGGCAGCTGTTCGTGGTTAGGAATTTATAATTAGTAAAATTTTCTGGACATCTAAATCCTCAAAGTTCAAGCTGATTTTAGGCGGCGGTTTTTCTCCAGGTAGGTTTTGATGACTTGCATCTCATTCAGCTTGTCTCTTGAAACAACCTCAAGTTTTGAGGAATGAACTTATCCAAAGTAGGAGCCAAAATTGAAAAAAAGGAAAGTATTATAGTTGTTTAATCCAGTCAACACGAAAAGGAATTCTGATTTTGCCTTGCATGAATTCAAGATGGCAGATGGGCAGTTTATAACTGATTTTGAAGCTTGAATCAGTCACTATAAAGAGAATTGCAGAGTCAACATTTCAATTATCTAGATAGCAATTGGAAGGCAGTTTGGTAGTTAATCAAATGAGCATCTCATTGGGGAGGTTTAAGATTAAATTCAGAAATGGTGAATTGTCTGAGTTTGTTGCTTTCAATCTCAAGGCATTTGGAATCAATAGCATCAATAGCCAATTTAGCAGAGGTGGAGCCCACTCAGTGAAAGGAGAGACGCAAGTTAAAGTAGAGAAAATAATTTATCTAAATTTGTCTAAAAAACTTCATAGCGTTAAGAAAAAAGATGGAAATTGTGTCATGTAGATGAAGGCAGGAGAATTTGAGCACAGCTTCAAATTATATCTTAAGAAAATTAAGAGGTAGCTTCTTAAATCATTTATATCAGACTGAGTTTCATCAGTGATATAAATTCTCTGACATTGAATGAAGACCTAAAATTTTTTATCAATTAATTTTGATAAATGAATGGTCTTGAATAAATTAAATAAGAGAAAAATAATTTTTGGACGTTCTATTTTTTAGTTGAAGTAGCGAGGAGCATCAGTGTGGAGAAAGGACGAGGGTACTGAGGAATACTAATTTTGCTGTTTTGCTAATGAAACAGTGAGAAGAGTCTGATGGGACCACCTAGTGCCAAATAGAAAAAAGAAGTACCAGTTCCAGGAAATGGATATCACTTTAAGGCATTCAGTTTGGCTATCCTGATTTCATTGGTGGAACAGCAAAGAGCTTCAGCACAGGTAAGCAAGGTAAGTGTAAGGCATCTTGTTCAGCAAGTCATATTTTATCAAGAGGAAACTTCAGCTAAGGTGCAAAACTAAATTCAACTTCTTTAATATCAGGTTTGAGATTTTGTATAGCTAAATCCAGGGTATTTTTAATATCCTCAGCAGAGGAGGATAATTTGTGCCAAATTATTTGGTTTAGTTGGTCCGTTTGAGGAGCTGTGAGCCTCATAGTTTAAAGACAAACTGGAAAGGCATTAATTCGGTTCATCTTCTCCATTTAGCTATTTAAGAGGTTCCATCTCAGCCACAGAATTAAACTCGAGATTTTCTTGGACTTTGGGTATGTAACATCCAAATTAATGGCTGTAGTAAAACCAGGTTCTTATTGGAGATCTTCATCACATGAAATTGGAGAAGTAAGCAAGAATATTTTTGTTTATCTGATATGAGACCAAGTTTTAGTAACTTATCCCAGGTTTTTTCTGAGATAGGTGGGTAGATTTGGCGGTGTTCTTCCAGAAGGTGCTCTAGCATCAGATCAAAAGTATCATGATTTGTAGCATCATAAACCATATAGTCAAATTACTAACCTCAGTTTGCTTAACATGTGAGGTGATTTGCTGCTCAGGGGGTCTACTCCGCACATATTAAGCACAAGACAGCCTTCTCTTAGATCACCATCATTTTATTAAAGAAAATTCTACTTTGATGCCACCCCTTGTAGCATCAATTTCTTTAGTAAACTTTTTGCACCCATGGCGAATCTCTGGTTGACACTATTTGACATGTTCACTATACGTTGGACCTTAAAGCTCAATGGAAGCCAATCCAACCTATTCCTTGGCAGCTCAACTCCAAGGTATCCGTGATATAGATTTCCTTGTTCAAACAGAGCAGATCTCAGACTGGTTCTTGTATTCTACTTAATTCTTTAATTCCAGACTGGATACTGGCAAATTAGTTCATTGAAACAACTATAAGTGTATATAAAAAGGATAAAACTGAGTTTCTGTGGAAGGGTTTTATTTAGATGTATAAAGCAAAGTATTTTAAACTACAAGTGAAAATCAAGATAGTAAAATGAATGAATATCGAGAAATAAAGTAGTAATATGGATATTGATAAGGGATTTTATGATCTCCTAGTTAGATGGCGTCTAACTGCTGCGTTTGTGGCTTTGTCCATTTGGGCTAATTCTTGTAGCTGCAAGCTCTTTATCATAGCAGTTATACCTAAACCTGGAAGTCCAGAGGCCCTTTCATTGGCCCCGCTTCTGGGGGTTGGGCCATTGTATCTTCCTCCAACATTAATTTATTAACAAATCTGGCAATATGCTGGTTGACTATAAGTTCTAGCGATGGTGCTCCTACAATGGCCTCACATCATGTTTTTGAGCGACTATCAAAATTAGCTGGTTTTTTACATTTTTTATATTGACTCTAGTTTTTTGATTGCTCCCATTAAGATAATTTAGTTGACTCATTGCCACATCATCAGCAGATTGCAAATTACTATTGACCACAAAAGCTATAAAAGGGGGTTGGTTTTATATGGATATTTAGTGAGGTTCTCATCTTCACTAAGTAAATCTTTTGATGCATCAGGGTGGGAATTATATCACATGAAGTTACTATAGTCATGTCGAAAATTCCTTTGCTCACCTAAAGATATAAAAGGGGCTCATTTTGCCCATCTGCAGCAGGTTGGTTGCCTGCACCTCCGCTAGTTTGGGGTGAACCCTAATCATTCCACTGGTCAAGGATTTTTACACTGATCCGTTTGTGGCCTCATCTGCAGACATATCTAATCTTTCTTATAACTCTCTATCATTTTGAGTTTAAAACCAATATCTAAATTTTTTAGTGAGATCTTTAAAATAATCCTTGACTATATCAAGATGTTTTTACAGCATCTCACATTATGTTCATTTTATTTCTCTATTTACTTAATTCAAGCTGTTGTCATCATCTCAATTAGTGAATAGCTCAACCTGTCCATAGCACTTGTGACATCCAGGTAGGTTTGAGCTCATTTAAATTCCAAGGAGTAGATTAAGCTCATATCTGCATGGTTGAGTAGCTTCTTTTTATAAAGTTTTATCCTGTTTTCGAATCTTATGTTGTTTTAAGGGAGATTGACATTTTCAAAGTGGCAACTTAAAAATTTACTTGTGGTGAGCACCAGATCTCAATTTTCACTCTTGTGGCAACAAGCTGAGAATAAATAATTGCACTGAGAGGTGTCAGGAAGGATAACTTAGTTAGGACTTAACCTTCTCAAGATGTTCAGAGATCCCTAGCAATTATCAGTAGGCTGGATATATTTCAGTACTAAATAATTGGACTTTAGACTAAAATATGAGTTGTAAAAGTACCTTATAAAGAAAAGAATAGTACTATTTAAAGTATTAGAGGAAAAGCTGGAATGCAATGAATGATAGGCGAATACCAAGTGTGAAGTTAGAAGAAGAAACAAGAATGCAGTAGGAGATGACACAATACAGGTTCGTGTTGGAGTAGATCAAAATTCCTTGTTGAAGGCTGGAATGAGATCAAATAATGGTAACAAAATTAAGTGGTTTTACTTACCTGTTATTAAGAAGATAATAGATGATAAAGCATAATTTGTGGTGTAAGGTGGTGTTAAGTTTTTAGCTGATGGTGCAAGCTAAAATGAATTAATAATGGTTTTTGAGGATAAAAACTTGCTTTTCAATTAAAATTCCTGCTCATAATTGGGAAGTAGATTCTCCAATAATCCTCAATGATAGCCAAGTAACTCCGGTATGCTCACCGTTCTTAAGTCTACTAGCACAAACAAATACAAGACTTTCTATCTTTGTACAAAATTAGGAAATTATTCCTCTAAAATTGGGACTACTTCTCCAGCAGGCAACTGAGTAATTCTCTTCAGAAAGTATAAACACACACAACTATCTAATATAGATGTGACAGCAACTGATATATTTATCAGACAGAAAATAGATGGACAACAATAATTAATAAACTGAGCGACAGTAGTTATTAATGATCAATAATTAGATGGTAAATGATGATGCTTTACTAATTGGCCAGGTGCTGGTATTATATACCTCTCAGGCATCTCCTTGCATAAACTCATCTATTAGATGATTTCATTCATACTATGCCAATCCTCTGCTGGTCATGGCAATAATTATGAAAAATCCCCAATTCAATTTGGCCCATGAATTGACTAAAATAACAAACATTTCAGCCCTATTGAAGGCAATTTTACTCTCATAATCAGGACGATTTTGAGTTGCAAACTCAACATCAAAATCTTCCCAATTAGAGCTACATCATAAATCAATGTCTGATAATAAATGGGGAATAAAACATATATGACCATAAAAGATGATGCACCCCAAATTGGGACATCAGCAGGCCTCTCAATAGCACTAAGTATGCCCATATTTGGGACATCTATGTTTAAATGCTTAATTATCAATTTCATTAATTGAACCCAACTTCTGCCTTAGTGCATTAAGATTAGTGCATTAATTTAGGAGATGCAATTTAGTTAATGCCGTGGGACCACCTTGCACCCAAGTGGACCCAGAATCGGCCATAATATGATTATATCATAGCTATTATTAGCTACAATAATTGGGCATCTCAGATGCAATCAGAGCAGTTATGAGGTGAATCTGATTTATCAGATTATGCAGATGAATTGGGAAGGATTAAAGGATCCATCAATGGGAGTAATCTATCATCATTGATGGTTTTCTCAAAGGGTTTATTTTTTTAGTCAACCATCAAAATCTAACAGGTGTGTGGGATCTGTCAACGGATGCCACAAATATTTCTCAAAATATATATGAAACTTACTTTTAAAAATAAAAAGTAATAATAGACGCTTTTTTAAAGTTTTTTTTTATTTTTTTCTTATTTTTATTTATTTGTGTGGGGCAAGCCAGAAAAAGCTCTCCTATTCAATACTAGTATTTTATATTTAAGATAGCATGAATATTGGGGCCATGGGAATTTTGGGCTATAGTGTCAAAAAGCTTAGTCATCTGAATTAGGAAAGATAGGCTTTAGCCTATCAGAATGAGGGAAAATATTCTGGATTTAAAAAACCCATGTGGTAATGATTTGATAAATTTCACCCAATCATTAGTGGGTAAAATCTTCACACCTCGGGGGACCTCTGCCACGCCTAAAAGGGGGGGGGGGTCCCCACTTAGGAATTGGTATGGAATGAGACGCGGCTGAGGGGGAACCATGTGATGGACGCCCCAAATTCAGCTGAGGAGTCAGAGCAATCCAACTATCAGTTTTTACCTTAATAAGCTGATTTTAATTATAAAACATGTTTTCTCAATGGGTAGGGTTCTGCTGAGAATCCGCCAGGGTCTTTTGGCCGATGGTACTCATATCCTAATTAACCATAGTATTGTTAGAAGATTGGACATGTAATTGGCTGATTGTAGTAGTGGATTTGGGGGCATTTTTACCTCCAACGTTCTTTTGCAAAAGTCAAGAAGGAGAATATCTGACATTGTCCCCCTCAAGAATGTTGTGGGGGAGTGTAGGGCCATAGGAAGCGGCCATGTACCCAGTTTATGGTAACTCCTGTAGCCAAAGATTTTATAGAATACTCATTTCCTCTCTTATACGTGATGGTAAATGGCCCCTTCCAGATTGATCCAAGTTTGCCACTTCGAGGAGTTATGCGATTGTGGTAATACAAGACCATATCTGACACTTGGAATGAAGGAAGGGGAGCCCAAAGCTCATTGGCAGCTACGCCTTCTTTAGTGACCATTTTGGCTAGGGTGGTCATAGCCTCTTATTGAAGCTGAATGATGCGGTTTGCTAACCTTCTCATGGCTTTCTCAGGCTCCTCTCCAATAGAGAAGACATCCTTAGCTAGAAGGGCAGGTATGCCTGGTTCCCTGCCATACAAAACTCGGAAAGGGGATATTTTCAAAATCCAGTGATAGCTAATTTGGTAATCCATAAGTGCACTAGGGAGACAATGATTTCAATGAAGGGGATCAGACGAGGCCATTTTCTGTAAGATGGAAACCAAAGTGCCATTTGCTCGCTCCACCATACCATTGGTTGATGGGTTATATGGAGCTGAGAATAGTTTCTGGGCTCCCATGGAGGTAGCCAAGATTTTGATTACTCTGGAGGTAAAGTCTTTTCCATTGTTGCAGAGTAGTACTTGAGGACACCCGTGTTGAGTGAAAATATTTTTATGGAGAAAGGTGGCAGTGGCCTTAGCAGTTTGGGCTGGAAGCGCCACAGCTTCAACCCACTTCGTGAAATGGTCAGTACCTATCAAGATATATCTGTTTCCACCTGTGGTCTGAGGAATCGGCCCTACTACATCCAAGCTTATGGTATGGAATGGCTGTTGCGGGGTAGTTGGCTGATATTAGTATCTAGTCTTGAACTGAGACTGCTTCTTACACGTAAGGCAAGCATCTAAGACTTCAACGATGGCTTCCATGATTCCCTCTCAAAAGTACCGATCCTTAATCCACTTGTAGGTTTTCTTTGCTCCTCCATGGCATAAGGTTGAATGAGCTTCCAGGATAACAGGTACGCGTTCTGAGGGCTGTAGTAAGGCAACCACTTCGCCCCTACTTGTTTATACAACTTCCCATTTTCTACTTTAGTGTTATGGGAGTGCTGGGCCAACATCCTTTGTATGGGCTCATCCTCATCCTCCCAGTCATTTGGGGTCATTGAAAGATCATAAAGCCACTCCGCTTCACTGTTATCTAAGTGGAGGATGGGCAGCTGAGTTAACCATTAACATTCATGTGACGGGTTCCAGCGCGGTGTTCAATCTTCATGTCATAATGCTAGAGCTTTAGAGCCCAGCAAGCTAAACGCCCCGTAGGGTCCTTCATGTTTTGCAACCAAGATTAAGGATGTGTGGTATGTAACCACAGTGAAAGAGGTCCCATAAAAGAAAGGGCGGTAATGCTTCACTGCTAGTAGAACAGCAAGACACTCCTTCTTGGTAACACTATAGTTGCGTTCCGCCTTTGATAGCATATTACTGAAATATGAGACAGGATGATCTACCCTTTTTCATCCAGTTGGGCTAGGATGGCCCCAATGGCGTAGTCTGAGGCGTCTGTAAACAAAGTAAACGGTTTTCCATAATCAGGATGCCTTAGGATAGGCCTTTTTGTAGCAGCAGCTTCATGGTTTCAAAAGCAGCCTTCTGTTCAGTGCCCCATTGAAAAGGGATATTCTTCTTCAGTAAGCGAACAAGGGGCTCACTGAGTTGACAAAACTTAGGGATGAACTGATGGTAATACCCCATCATCCCTAGAAATACCTGTATATCCCGTAGATTTTTGGGGGGAGGCATTCTGGCAATCGCTTCAACCTTATCTTGTATGGGTTGGATACCCTCTTGAGAAATGGTATGTCCGAGGAAGTCTAATTTCCATTGGAAAAAGGTACACTTAGAAGGTTTTAACTTGATATTTGAGTTTTATAAGCGTTGGAAAACCTCCTTCAGGTGATCAAGGTGTTCGTTAAAGGACTTCAAAAATATGGTAATGTCATCAAGATAGACGATGACGCAGGTTAACTTAAGATCCTGCAAAATCTGATCCATCGCATGCTGGAAAGAGGCAGGTGCATTGCACAACCCTTGGGTAATCGTGTGGGTTGGAAAAGACCTTCACTGCATATCAAAGCGCATTTCTCCTGGTCTTGGGGAGAAAGATCCATTTGCCAATAGTCACTAGCCAAATCCATGGCGGAGAAAAAGTTTGAGCCTGAAAGCTGGGCCAGGGCGTCATCAATGCGTGGGATAGGATAGCTATCCTTTTTCATAAAAATTGTTTAACCTGCGATATTCCATAACTATCCTCTGACTTCTGTTTTTATCCTTAATTAGCAAAAGGGGGGAGGGCCATGGGCTTTGCGAAGGAACTAATAATCCCGCGTCTAATAACTGCGTGAGTTCCATCCTCATCTACTGTTCCTCCACCTTTGACTTGTGGTAAGGTTTTGACCTAATGGAATGGGCATCACCCACATTGATGGAGTGGCACCAGCCCTTCATGTGGCCATAATTATTGTCTGACTTCGAGAATATATCACTATACTCATCCAGGAGAGTATGCACTTTCTCCAACTCATCTGAGGTCAGCTCATCCAAGATATGGACGTTCAGTAAGATACATACCAGATTATCTGTGGGCAGGCCTAAATCTGCCATTGAGCCAATGGTTTGGATTTGTTCAACTTCCTCCACAGGGAGTAAAAACCCTCGGCCCACCTCCTGGTGCTTTCTTACAATTATGTCCTTTTTGGTGAGTTTTCCCAACAGTAGAGTAATAGGCCTCTGGTAGGCTGGGTCTAAAATGCCAGGCAATACTCGAAGCTCAAAAGGGCTAACACCCTTGATGCTTAAGAGGTGTAGTAAACAGTGGTGAGGGATTTTGAGAGTGATTTTTGTGTCTATCACTCGTTGTTCACCCAGCTTAATCACCACCTCATTTGCCGCATAAAACGGAATACCTTTGATAGCATCCACTGAATCAGGCAATTTATTTGTATTTCGCCCAGAGGTGGTATAATGTAAAGGTAAAGCGGAAAGCAGGTACTCAACCATGCAAGAGTTGTCATTCTTGTTGAGTTTTTTATTTATTAGAAATAAGATGACTTCATAATTGAGCAACGACAGGAACCCCTGCTTCATATTGATAATACCTTCATATTCAATCATAAAGTGAGTGCCTATGAGCATATCATAGGCGTTGTTATCCAAAGCCACTGCAGGAGCTGATAGAATAAGCTTCCCAATATAAATGGGAAGGGATGAGTAAGCGCCAAGTGCGCGGGTGTTGTTAGGACTGGTGGTTCCAAATCCTTGGTTGTACTCTAAGTCAGGCGCAAATTTGATCTTTTTCATTAACTTGGAGGAGATTATGTTCACCGGGGAGCCTGTATCTAGGATGACCATCACCCAAACTTTTTGGATAACCACTTCAACCTTTGTAAGTATCCCCCCAAAATTGGGCGATAGCGCTAAGTCCTCCTTGATATGAAAAGTGGAGGTTAATTTGTGCACGGTCTTGGGGTAATTTTCCAGGATATACTGCATGGTATGACCATGCTGGAGAGGGCGAATAAGGTTAGACAAGACCTCATCCGCGTCGCTGGCAGTGTCAATAACAGCTGGCTCCCCTAGAACTTGGAAGAGATACATCTCTTCAGGTATGATGGCCTCATCTACTCCTCCAGCGTTCAAGCAATTGGGGACTTCCACTTCAGTGGGTATTCCTATGACGAAATAGCCAACCTCATCTGTTCCCCCCTCAGAATCATCCCAGGGGTATTGGTAACACGAGGTATTGGATTAAGTTGTTTAAATGAGTCAGGCACATGAGATTCGTTGGCAATAGGTGTGCCTCTCCCTACACCAACATTTCTTTTCCCTACTCCTGTTCCTCCGCGTCAGCTTTCTTTTTCCAGCACACAGCCTCCTTGTGTCCAAACTTGTAGCAGTAATCACACTGAGGGCGTTCAGGACGTTTCACTTTGGGTCTTTGCTCCTCAGGCCCATTATCTGAAGGGGCTCCCTCTTTTCTTCAATAGCCAGAGCCGAGGCTTGGGATTTGAATCCTCAATGGATAAAACGCGAGGGCGGGATACTGCTCCATGAGAAACTTTGGGCTTATGGAAGTCAGCGACATCTAGTAACGCCACCTTGATATCTTGAACGGTACGGAAATAGCATTTAACTGAGGTGATGTGCATCACCAAAGGAGGGTGAGATGCCACTCCAGTCAAAACAGCGGCTACAGTGTCATCCAAGGTCAACATCTTTGAAGTTAACAACGTCTGTGCTTCCATATAGAATCGTTCTGCAAAGGCGACCACTGACTCCCCTTTTCGGATACTCATACACATAAAAGCTTGCTTTTTCATGCTTAAAGCCTGTTTTGAGACGAACATGTTTGTGAGGGCCTCTTTAACTTTGGACCAGGTTCTAAGAGCATCCATATATGGGACCATCACCTCCTGTGCCATGCGGCCCAATCAAGAAAGAATATGTTTGGCCTTCTGATGATCAGTCGCCCCTTCCATAGCCGCTTTGTAAATGTATAAAAACGAAGCAATGCTGCCCTCGCTGGGGATAAACTTGTCTTTGAACGTCAGTTTAAATGAACTAAAACCACCCCCGGTAAGGGTATGAACAGCTGGAGCTTCTGTTTCTGGGGTTTCAGAGTGATAGTTTAACTGGTCAAAGGTGCATGAAAGGCGATTGAACTGGTCTTGCATGGCTTTGAGCCAGGTTTTCATTTTTGGAGAGGGCTTCTTGGGGCCCAGATTCACATAGTCTCAGCTGAGCTTCAATCCCCAATTTTGAGTTTAAAGATCTTCCACTCGGCTCTCTAAAGCATTGACTTGGAAGTGGAATTGTGACACCAGCGAGCTTAGGTTTATTTGAGCAGCTTCCACGGTTTCTACGCATTTCTTCAGCTCTTCTTTCATTTGTTTACACCCTTCATCGTCATGAGGGTGTGAGCTTGGGCCTTGTACTCCATCCTTGATCTGCTCATACTTCTGCTCGACCTGCATTATTTGACTAAATACTTCCTTCAACAGCACAGGGCTTTCCAGAGAAGCTTTTATCACTTTTGCTTTGGTTTCATATTCATTCAGGCGACGCGCCAAATATTTGGTATCTTCAAAAGAAGCTTTGAGAGCTAGCTCCTTTTCTAGCCGAAAAACCTTGGCCGCAAGGGTGGAGGTGGCGCTAGATGGTTCAAGCAGCAGATGGCGTTTGAGCTCATCAACATGTGAAAAGGCCTGGGTTAACTGTCACTCCACCACAGCCACACGCTGTTCATATTCAACTTGAGGGGCGGAGATGGGGGCTAAAAGGTCCCAGTGCGTTTGCTCATTGTGCTTTTCAAGTTCTTTAGCAAACTCCTCCAGCAACGAGCGAGTGCTAGCGATGGAAGCATTCAGTTCATCCCTAAAGATCTTCTTGGCCTCCTCGACATACTTTATGATCTCAGTATCCATGGTAGAAAGTTGGTCATGCAGCTGAATGATGAAGTTGCAATTAGCTTACACACCAGATCTGACTGCTCCAAGGTGTTTGGAGGTCAGATGGTATAACTTATCATAAGTTAAATTCAGAGCTGCATGGGTATCTAGGTGTCAATGTAGCTCCTTGTGATGGCCGGCTAAGAGTTGAATCATGTGGACCAAGGCGGGGTGAGCAAAATTGCATACGTAGGTGATCAAATTTGTGAGCTGGCTGTAAGTCTCCAGGAGGACACTAGTCTCATAGAGAAACAAGTGCCGTTCCTCTACCAATGACGCTCGTTTGTGGGACGCAATATCACCAGTGTTAAGGATGCCATGGGTAAGGTCTCTCACAGCTTCGGTGGCCAGCCAGGTGATGCAGCGAGATTCAGGTATTAATATGCGCTCAAATTGTTCTTCTCCAAACGTCAAAGTGGTAGGGCTGTCCATCCGATCATCATCTTCAGCTCCTTCTCCATTTTGCACCCAGCGGGTGACACTCTCCATTGCTTTAATACTTTATCAAAGTATACAGGGTGAACCCCTGTAGTGGGCACCAGTTTGTGGGATCCGCCAACGGATGCCACAAATATTTCTCAAAATATATATGAAACTTACTTTTAAAATAAAAGTAATAATAAACGCTTTTTTAAAGTTTTTTATTTTTTCTTATTTTTATTTGTGCGGGGAAAGACAGAAAAAGCTTTCCTATTCAATACTAGTATTTCATATTTAAACTAGTATGAATATTGGGGCCATGGGAATTTTGGGCTATAGTGTCAAAAAGCTTAGCCATCCAAATTAGGAAAGATAGGCTTTGGCCTATCAGAACAAGGGAAAATATTCTGGGCAGAACAAATCTGTGTGGTAATGATTTGATAAATTGCACCCAATCATTAGTGGGTAAAATCTTCACACCTCGGGGGACCTCTGCCACGCCTAAAAAAAGGGGGGTCCCCACTTAGGAATTGGTATGGAATGAGACGCGGCTGAGGGGGAACCATGTGATGGACGCCCCAAATTCAGCTGAGGAGTCAGAGCAATCCAACTATCAGTTTTTACCTTAATAAGCTGATTTTAATTATAAACCATGTTTTCCTGATGGGTAGGGTTCCACTGAGAATCCGCCAGGGTCTTTTGGCCGATGGTACTCATATCCTAATTAACCATAGTATTGTTAGAAGATTGGACATGTAATTGGCCAATCGTAGTAGTGAATTTGGGGGCATTTTTACCTCCAACATTCTTTTTGAAAGTTGAGAGGGAGAATATCTGACAAGGTGGTTAATGGGGTGAGTAGATGATTTAAACGCTGAATTCAACATTAGGCCTAATATTAGGAGGAATATTAACTAAGATCAGGCATGCTTCCCTATCTTTTTAGACAATGAAGCACTAATGTGGCAATCTATCTGGAGGTTGTTAAGTTGTACATTGGCATTAATATGGGAAATTGCTTAGTGCTTTTATATATAAGAGTAATAGTGACTTCAGGTGTTAGCTCAATAAAACATTGGTAGGTAAATTAAAATAATAATAGTAGGCTTTAACACAATTGTATATAAAAATAATTATAAACTGATGTCAATAATAATAAAAAAGTTGACTTTAGTCAAAGTGTAGTATTATAACCATAAAGTTGAGTCTTCACCTAAATTAAGGTGATGTCCAACATAAGTCTTTGATAAAATAAATCCCAATCACTTGGTGGTGGATCAAATGATAAGACAACAACGCTGAGGCAGCAACTAATCCCTCATTTTGATTAGTAATCTAGGGCCTTTTCTTCAAAATCCCTCTCAAGGTTCCATTCACCCACTTAACACTTCTTTTGAGGAGGTGTTGTATGGAGTGGTGAACTGCTGTCTAAAACCCAATAGGTCATTAACTTTCTCACCACATCTGAGATGAAGTTCTTTAAAAGTTTGAAAGTAAAACTTGAGGGCAACTTTACTATGTGATAACTAAGCTGTAAAGAAGCGCGCAGTCAAGTTTGTGTTGTATGTCTTGAATGTGTAAACTTCAACCCACTTGGTGAAATGGTCAATTGATATAAGTATGAACGTTGATCCACTGGAGGCAGTTGGTAAGGCTCCCACCACATCAATAGATAGTTTGCCAAAGGGAGTTGTAGGTGGGATTGAGTAAACTCAAAGCGTTTCACCAGTAGGAAGAAACTCACACATGGTTATTTAACTCTAACGCTTGATGCGCTTCATCAGACATACATTTCTGGTAGAATTGCTTCTTCAATTATGTAAGCGTTTTCTGAAATCATCCACGGCTTACATGCTTATGTGCCTCCATCACCAATTCCATTCAGTCACTGAACCTAATATAAGGATACCACTTGTTCTGAATCTACTTTTTTAGATTTCCCTCAACACGCTGGGTGTCTTTGGAACACCTTCTCAGGAAGGTCTTAACTTCATCTGTTTCATCTTTAAAGACTTCTTCTGGTAACCCAATTAACTCATATAATCAATTTCTCTCTGGTGCTTGTAAGTGGAACACTGGCAATTATGACAGGCCATATTCATTAAAATGTATGTCCCTGGCTCAGTTTATGATCATGAAATCATAGCTTTAGAGAGGCACTGCTAGCTGGAAAGGCATCTGTTTTGATCCTTCATATTCTTCAACCAGCAGAGTGATGCGTGATCTGTCACTACCTTCAAAATGTACCCAATACAAGTAATGTCTGAAGTGCTTAGCCACTTGGATTACTTCCAGGTAATCTCTCTCAGTGTCAGTGTAGTTTTTCACTGCTTTGCTGAATACCTTGAAATAGTACACAATTGGGTGTCCGCCACTTCTTTTTCTAATTGTGCCAGTATCATGCCAAGACCAACGCCGCAGGCATCAGTATATAGGTAATAAGCCTTATTAATCTTGGGTAGATGTTATTATTAGACGATATAATAAGTTAGTAAAGATTGTATAAATAAACAGAGCTTGAAGAGGCCAAGAGGAACAAGCTGATGAATCTGCCTGACCTGAAATACGCCCTGGCCAACCGCTGGATAAGGGCAAAATATACCAAAATGGTTCTGAGGGTGCGCATGATGGACATGGAGGCGCTACAGCCTTGGCCTTGCAGCGCACAACTTATTCTAAAAATGAAGAAGAAAAGTTACATTTTTTAGGAGAATAGGGCTTTAAACCGACTGGTTAACTATATTGCTAGATCTGGAAAAATATAATTGCAGTCAATAACTCAAGTGCAAGCAAACTTGAGCTATTGTACCACAGAGATTGGTGGTTTACGCTTATTAGTTGCATTAGGTAAAGTGCATTGTCAAATAGGAAATGATCCCCCTGATTTCTTGTAATTATTGTTTTATGACTAACTTTTTGTTGGACAACTGGTTTTAATAAAACTACGATTATTTTAATTTTTGAATGGTCCTATAATTTTAACTTATTTTCAGACCTCCTCAAGGAGTCTCTAATAATATATGTCATTATAATTTTTAAGGTAACAATGAGCTCTGGTACACGCCTGAGGGAAACCTGATCTCCTCTAAATTGAGGCACCCAAGTCCTCAACACCTATTTGCACTTGGTTATGGACTCTTCCCTGGTGTCCAACCAAGTTTGGAATTCTTATGATATCTAGTTACTTATACAATTTTATATATATACTGTACCTGGGTCCCCATGCACCACACCTTTTGAGGTGCCCTATTGCCTCTTATGCTAGCAACTAGTCCACTTGTGGTGTGGTTGTGATTCTGCATCACCTCTCAGGAAACAAGAGAGTTACAAAAACTCACATGACAATAGTTGACCAACCATTTTCACTATACATTTATGAGAATTATCTGTGTGGGGCTTTCCTTGAGTGTCACCTTGGTGTGCTGGCCGTTTGTCACAGTCTCTATGTTGCTCACCACAGTTTTTAATTTTGTTTTTGGTAGTGCGTCTTGGCGTTATTCTTGCTACTGTCAACTGGGAAGTGCCCACCCTCCCTGCTCATACCTGGTGTTTTTAGACCCTGCGCAATCCTTCTGGCGAGATTCCTAAACTGACCCCAAAACTTTATTCCGAAATTTTAACAGGTACTTGTTTCCATTGCTTTAGAAGTTCTTTAGTAATAAATTATGGACGTTCTCATCCACCCTCTCACGTGGTGGATTTACTGTATTGACTGTCCTATGAGGCAGCTGACTAAGTTTTCGTGGTGTTCATCACAAAGGCACTTTTTTGGAAATCTATGGATGGTTTGAGACTTGTCTTAGAGCAGTTTCATCTGGATGTGTCGTCCTTATAAACCCTTTTATGAGTTCTTTGCTCTGATTCAAGTTGGACGCCCTTTAAAGGTCTCTTTAATTTTTTTGTGACTGGGCTTAAACCCTACAGCTATCAGATGTAGTGAAAATGTTGTTCCTCCATTCCACATTGGATTCTTCCGCAAGGAATGCTCCGTTTGGCAGGCTCCCCTTGCCAACTCTGATCATCTTATTAGAACTCTTTGGGGCGCTTCCCCGCACCAACCAGTAAGGGGCCAGGTAATTTGGCTATCATTGTTTAACTTGAGAAGGTCACTATAAATATGAGCCCCAAAAACTTGTATGTGCCTTTAATTGGGAGGAATCTAATCCTTATATTATTTGAGTTTGATGAAACTCATAGGTGGTCAGGGGTCTAACCCATATTCTTTAACTAGTGTTTTCATCGATTCTGCCACAATGATGTCACCCTCAGCAATCCCTATGAATTTGGCACCCAAACTTATGGATTTTCTCTGAATGAGGAAAGTTTTCCCACCAATCCTCCCTCCATTTCAGCAGAATTGAGGGTTTGGATGAGTCTAGCCTTATATTTAAAGTAAATTATTCATCTGATAGTATTTACCCATTGCATCTCATCCCTGCAGTGCTGGCCAAACCATCGGTCTAGGCCTAGTGGTAATAGCCTTTTGGAGCGATGAACAACTGGCTGTCAAATTGGGTATGGGGTCATTGATGCCCAAAACGCGTTTTATAACACATGTTATGAAAAATCAAACGAGCTAATTATCAGCTCTTGCAGATCTATCTTGGAACCCATTACTGTGTACCAATCACCCCAGAGAACCCGCTCTTGAAACCCATTATGATTTGCAGAGCTTAGTGGTGAAGAAGAAATTATTTTTAAAATATGCAAATGTTTATACAACTTGTGAGGATTAGGTGGGGTATGTGCCCTCAGTGGTGAGGGTGGCCAATTATCCCTCTTTATTTTTTGATGCAAAACTTACCCTGGTGGCATGATTACGCCTAATGAAAATTCTACTGGTGATTTGTTGGCGTTATGTGCTATGAATAATACTATTCTGCTTATTTTTTGTTGTTTTATAATCTTTCTTACCCTTTTAAGGAAATTTAGAACAGCTATTTTGGTAGATAATGGAACCTATGAGAATTTTCTTTACAAAATCTAGTTGACTACCTTGAGAAAAAATTCTTGCCTGGTGGCATGATTAGGGGAGGGGCCTCCCAGGGTATTATAACGCTGAATGTTCAGGGGTTGATAGATTATCAAGTTGGCGAGTACCATTTGTCTGACCACTTTGGGCAATCAAAAATCTCTTGTACCCATTTATTTTGGAGTGGAGTGGTGGGGAAAATTAGATGTAAGAACTAACCTTTTGCAAAAAACTTGGAGTTATCTTTGAAGAATGACCAGGAATTAGTAGTCCTCTTGCCTAAAGCTAACTCTCAGGGAAATTTGCCCCAATGGCCAAGGGTACACACGCTCAGCCTCCACCACTGCTGAAGCCCACTTTGGAGGTACCCTTACCTTTCTGTTTGGAAGTGTTAAATTTTAACATTTGATGCGGCTTCAGCCAGTGTATTGCCAGATAATTAAGAAATTGATTGCAAGCTTAAACTCACTGTTGATCTGGTGTGTATATTATCTCCAATCTACCCTTTGACTTTATGGGAGGAAGCGGCCTTAGACGGGTGGGTTAAGGAGCAGTTAGCTAAATGATCTATATTTCAGTGCACCTATCCAGTATGCTCCCCAAATTAACATAGAAAAAGAAGATGTTATCAATGCCCATGCACGGACTATGGAAATCTGAATAGTGTGACAGTTCCAAATTTTCATCCCATCCTAGTGGATTCACAAATACTCGCTATGTGGAGAAAGCTAGCGTCTTCTCTAGGATGGATTGTTTGAATGCGTTTAATCAGATCCATATAAAAAGGGGCAGGAATGGCTCACCCCATTCCTTATCAGAAAGGGTATCTTACAGTTCTGAATTATGCCTTTTGAACTTAAAATGCGCCTGTTATCTTTCCAATTTCGTAACAAAGTGGCATTGGGGGACCTTCTGAGTGTATGCTCTTTAGTCTACTTAGATGACAATATGTTTTTTCCTTAATCGAGAATTCCATGCAATTCACCTGCGGAAAGTGGTGGAGCATTTTAGGGTAGCTAACCTTATGCTTAAATCAGTAAGTGTGAGTTCTTTAAGTCCCAGGGCACCTTCTTTGGCAACGTTGTATTCAACCAAGGCCACATGCTCACTCCGGACAAGGATAAGGTGATTCAAGAGTTGCATACCTCAACTTTGATTATGGAGTTGAGGAGCTTTTTAGGGAATTGCACCTCCCTCAAAAAATTCACGTCAAGTCTTTCTGAGGTGGCAGTGCCTTTGTATAAGGCGAGTGGATCCAAAGTTTTTCAATGGTTCTCTGCCTGGAGGATGCCTTCCATGAAGTGAAGTGAACCCTGCTGTCCACGCCGGTTATATCACCATGTTGACCCTGAAAAGGAGTTTATTGTGGCTACTTATGCTTCTAACTTCTCTATAGCGGCTGGTTTGTTACAAGTGGGCGAAAATGAAGTGGAGCATCCTGTGTGATATCTTTATAAGAAAATGTCCTTACCTGAATTAAACTTTGCCATTCAACGACAAAGAGTTATTGATAGTAGAGGAGGAGCTGACATTTTTGCATCATCATTTAAATGGCTCTTCCCAAACATTCCACGTTTGTACAGATTACCGTGCCTATTGTACTACCACGCCCCTCATGTCCTGACCCCTCAGCAAACCCGCTGGCATGAGATCCTAGCCCAATTTGTGTTCTCCTATGAGTTTAAAAAGGGAAAGGAGAATAGTTTGTCTGAAGCTCTGAGTTGGAACTTTGCTTTAGCTCCGGATCCTAAAGAGGTGGAGGTTCACAATGCCCACTTGGTGATTCTGATGGGTAAGTTTGTATCCAAGAAGCTTTACCCCATGGTATGCATGCAAATTTTGCTCCTCTGGAATCAAGGAGGAATATGGTATGTTCAGAGAGGTTGTCCTTTCTCTTCCCTTGTCAGAAAAATATACTATGGTTCTTACAAAAATCAAGTTAAATCAAGAGGAGATTACTAGGGTTACCATGTAAGGACGAGATGGTGTGGTTTCAGGGACTCTTGTATATCCTGCCAGATCACTCCGCCTGGAAACAATCAAGTACCACCATGATGGGATGACTGTTGGGCACCCCAAGAAGGTGAAGCCTTGGATTTGATTCACATTTCATATAATTGAAGGGATTGGCGCACAGTTTGGTAGGTTTTGTAAAGAGTGCCTGGTCTGCAACGGGATGAAACCAGATCATCAGCCTCTTGCAGGATTTTCGGTACCTGTTTAAAAGACAGAGAGGCATGGACTTCCCTATTGGTTAATTTTATTGTGAGTTACCTGAGTCTGAGGGCTATGATGCTATCATGCTAGTGGTGGACCGCTTTACAAAGCTCGCTCATTTCATTCCTTGTAACACCACAGTAACAGTGGCAGAGATGGCAAGGATTTATGTTTCTCAAGTGTTTTACCTCCATGGGGTGCCCCAGGAGATTATTATTGACCACAAACCACAGTTCACATCCATGTTCTCAGAAGGGTTGTGCAAAATGCTTCATATTCATCTGTTCCGCTCTACTGCCTAACACCCCCAGTCATATGGGAAGACAGAGCGAGTGAACCAGAGCCTTGAGCAGTCCTTGCAGAGTTATACCGCAGCTGACCATTCTGACTGAATTCACCACCTTTCTCTGGCTCAAATTAGTTATAACAACGCTCATCATGTTTCCATTGGGTGCTATTCCTTCTTCGCCAAATATGGTTTTAATCCTTCTTTTAATATGTAACTCAGCGATGGATCCAGTTTGGAAGCTGTAGTATCTTTGCTAAATCCATAAAGAAAGTCCTTAAGGGGTTAACATCAATCTAGAGGCTGCCATGATGCTATATAAAGGAGAATGTAGATGATAAGAGACGGGTGAGGCCAGCCTACAAGAAAGGAGAACTTGTGATGCTGGATGCTAGAAATATCCCAAAAAAAGAGCCATGCAGAAAACTGAGCTTAAAGAGAATAGAACCATATCGCATTGTCAATAAGGTGAGTCACGCCTCATACCAGTTAGATTTCCCTCATCATTTCAGATCTTTACGGTGTTACATGAGAGCAAGTTGTCCTTGTTTGAGGGTCCCACCTGAGATTCCATAGGCATACCTTGTGGAAGGGACCTCAGAGTGGGAATTAGAAAAGGGTATACCTACCCCATTGGGTGAAGAGAAGACTGGAGTACCTGGTGTCATGGAAAGGGTTTGAAATGGGAGAGAACAGCTGTTACCTGAATATGATTGCATTCATGCCCAAGACCTTGTCGATGCATTCCATGAGAATTTCCCAGGTGCAGCTGGGCTAAGTCCATACCAACCGTTGCCGCCATGAAGCTGTCCCCTGCCCACAAAAACTTTTTCCTAGCTGAAGCCCCTGGAGGGGAAGGAGCCCCAAAAAATGGAAGGGTAATGTTATGGTCAAATGACATAATAATTAGTAAAGATTGTAAAAATAAGACAAATCATGAATAGGCCAAGAGGAACAAGCTGATGAAACTGCTGATCTGAAGAACACACTTGAAAAGCTCTGATTAAAGGCAAAGTATGCCCAAGTTGATTCTGGGGGTGCGCGTGATGGACACAAGGTCTTTGCATCCTTGCAGTGTAGTGCACAAGTTTAATTATAAAAGAAGATGGTACATTACATTTGTATAGAGAATGAGGTTTCAAAGCCCCGTTTGGTTCATATTGCCAAATCTGGAAAAATCCAATTGCAGTCAATAGCTTGAGTGCAAAAATACTCAAGCTATCATACCTCAGAGGATGGTGGTTTACTCTTATTAGTTGTAATAGGCGCAGTACATTGCTTGATGGGAAATGACCCTCCTGATTCCTTAAAATTACTCTTTAGTGACCAACCCTCTTTGTTAGTCAGCTGATTTAAATAAACTACTTTGTTTTAATTTTTGAATGGTCCCATGGTTTGAGCTCTTTTCAGACCTCCTCAAGTAGGTCTTTATTAATATAGGTCATCATATTTTCTAAGGTAACAATGGACTCTGGTGCACGCTTGGGGAAACCTGGTCCCTGTCGGGATTCCCACCTGAATGGCAGATTCAAATACGTCAGATAATGAGAATCAATCCAAACTGACATAAGGCCCACAATCCTGTCAGGGATAATTGCTAACAAAATTTGAAAGCCATCAAGGTTAGCAATCAATCCTGATTCAACTCATGAGTTAAACTTCTGTCAGGCATCATACCCAATAAAAAATGACTACAATCATAATTGGTGATCAACCTCAAGCAATACACCAGAATCCTGCTGCCTTGAAGTCACCCAACGTTGGAGTTCAAACCTGAGCTATGAGGTGAGCTCTATCAGATCAACTGAGTTATTTGGGGCTTGTACCAAATCCTCAATTTGTTTATCTATTAGATCTAGGCTTGTACGGCTTAGATGGTCCCTGATCAAAATCCTCAATTTCCTTAAAAAGCGGGTACTATTAAACTCTAAATTTTTTTTCTCCCCTTTTTCAATTTTAAGTGAAAATTGTACTTATTTGGAATTACAATACCAGACTTGAAATTTAGATTAAAATAATTCTTCTCAACCAAGATAAGCAACCCTGGTAAAAAACCAACACCCTCAAACTTTGGGTCATCCAGCCCTAAAACAATAAAATGATCCATGATACTAACCCGTGATCCTGACAAAACTGGTGCTCCCTGCCAGGTTGCACCCCAAGTTCACGGTGAAAAATATAAACAACAAAAGCAAATATGGACAATAATGATTCTGTTTTGGAAAAACCTCAGATAGTGAAGCCACCCGTCTCAGTGACTGAGAAAATTAACATGAGTAGGGGATACCGTGACCAATTGCAAAAATTCTTATTCTCTCTTCTATAGAAGTAACCCTTCATTCTCCATCCATTGGTCAATATAGCCTACATCTGTATAACTTTGCGGAAGCCCTCCAGCTCCTCTTATTTGGAGCCTTCATCCCTGGGGCCAAGCCAGTAGAAGAAGAGCTCTTTCCTTATCAGCCCCTATGATGAACTTAGTCCAAAGTTCTTAACTGGATATAGAACAAGTTGGAAATGGATGCACGGTATGCTACCTTCATCAATTTGTCCATCCCACTTTATACCATTTACTTCAAGTAGTGTTGTTACATCATCATAAATTACTCCACCACTTGCAGATCATACAACTCTATTAATCAGCCTCCCAGTTTGGCAATAAAAACTGAACCATGATTGTGGAAAATTGACAGTTTATTATTGAAATACAAGATGTGCTCACCCATTTGGATCAAGGAAACATGAGTCTCATTTGAACGGAACTCACAACTCGTTTAGTCAACTAGAGATTGTTATCCATAATCAAGTTGTAGATTGTACCCACAAAGTATGCTCTGAGTTTGATAACTTTATTACTTCTGTTTATGAACGCCTCCAAACCTTGGAGGAAATGATCTATGAATTAAGAGAAGGCCATATATAGTATCTATAACTCCAGGTTTCAAGGAGGGCCTGGTGAGCGTGGACCTCCCAGTTATGATGTCCATGAAGGTGAGCCAGGTTCCCATGGTCATAATGAACAGGACGGTGAAAGAGGACCCCCTGGTTGTGATGGTCAAGATGGAGGAAGGGGACCCCCTGGGCCCAGAGGTCCTCTGGGACCCAGTGGCGACCCTGGAATACCTGATGAATGCCTCCAGGCCTTAATCCAACAAATAAAAAATCTTAATGTCCAAATAGGATGCATCGCCCAAGGAGAACAACTTACCCAGGATAGAGTTCCCCTCTCTCCCAAAGTTCACTTACCTGTTCATCATGAATGCCTTGGGACCTTGGCCACCCTACCTGCTTTGGTACGTGAATTGGAGCAACGAGTGATCACCAAAGAACAACATCAACTCGACCTCCAAACAACTAATACTTCTCTAAAAAATAAAGTATGACAATTAAACCAATTAGTTCACAAAATCGGCTCTCAGTGCTGCTCATGAATGAGTAGATCCCATAGTTGACAATCTTAACAATCTGCAGAGACAAGTAGATGCACTCCAACCTTAAGCGTATTCCTGAGATACCACCTTATATTAGGAGAAAGCACTGTTCCTGTATCAGTTCGTGTCAGTCGTCCTCCAACTCCCCCAAGTGGTACATATAAACTTTCATTCAAAGAAAAATATGTCTCTGGGGAGGAAGCATTTTCTCTTTCTTATATTGACATGAAAGCTCTATGAGGAAGAGACTGACTATCAATGACTCATACATTTGACTAACTGTCTTAGACATATTTCTCAAGGTATTATGGTCCCCCATCTGATGCAATTTTGTACTTGAACTGATGTCAAGTCTGCTTTGCTTCAGGAATTCAGGAGCGACTAAATGCTAACTAACTAAAAACAAGCCTTTATGGATATCAGCCTTATTTGAGAGGAAACTATCAGTGAATTCGCCCACCATTTTTACCTCAGGGCTCAAACTCTGGTTGCATGGAATCGTCTTATATTAGACAATGCCATTACCACTGCGTTTTCAGCATTTAAACATAAGATTAATATCTTACTTTATCTTAAAGAAGTGAAGTCTAACTTAACGTTCCTCCTCCACACATTAAAAAGTCTATATTGGAAATCCTGGCAAAATTACATTAACCCATCGGGCCATCTTGTTTTAACACCAATAAGCCCTGGTCCCAAGTATTGGCCGTTACACCCTTAATAGCCTACACCTGAATTATAATGCACTCATTGCAGAAGAAACAACCACACTATAGCTGACTGCCGCATCTTTCAACGTAAGTCAGCAAAAGGTCAGTCAGTATAGGGCAAGAGGTTCCCTATGCTGACAGAAAACAAGCTCCTCAAGACCCTTGTTCTAGTTCTAACTGTATCCCCAGTGCTTCCAGTTATTTTGTGTTAGCTGCCCCGTCAGAAGTTGAAGTCCCTCTGCCTATTCAAAGGAATAAAAACCTCTAGCTTTCATAAAAAATGTTGGTCAGTTACCCAAACAAATTTTGGTGGTCAGTTCTTCTATAGAAAGTCAAGCATTGGAAGATAAAACTTTTTAAAATGTATTGAACAACCCCAAGCTTGGCCACAGCAGTATCCTCTGTTTGCTTCACTGCAAATTCCTAATGCTAGCATATTAGCTATTAACTCCCAATTTGGATCATTGGTGGTTTGGGTCAAAGTGTTAGTTCATAAGGTTAAAGTCCTGGCGAAAATTGAGACTGGTTCTCCAGTTAACGTTATTTCCACTGCCTTATCCAAAAGATAAAATGGCTCCTGATTTGATTCACGAAGCCAAATATGGGATGGCAGGTAGTCAGTCTACCAAGTCGATAGGAGCCTACTCTGCTTTAACCCTTCGTTTTGGGAAGGTATTAATTACTTCCTCCGCCGTTGTGCTAAAAAATAATATATACAAGTTGTTTATTGGGGTCCAATTGACGCGGGAGTTTAACTGCATCATCAACTACAAGGATAAATACCTATCTCTATTAGGGTATCAGATTCCATTAATATTCAAACTCCCCATCAAAAGTTTAGGAGCTTCTAAAAATGAACGTGTTTCCCCAAATACCCATCCTTCATGTGCAAAGTCGAGTACCAAGTCTTAGGGGAAAAACTAAGTTGCCCCTGGAGGCTGTGGATGCCGAAGAGGGGATCCCTCTGTATTCCCCTCATTCTGTTACAATACCCTCAGGCTCACAAGTTATTGTTGATACAGGGATCAAGATCCTTACCTCTCCTGATCAAATAATGGAGCTTAGTGGACACCCCAACCCTTCCATCAAAGAAGCACTGACCTACCCGGGGTTTTTAAATCCAGCCCATGGAAAATCTATCTTTATTCTATTAGGGAATTTATCCACTAAAATTCTCCAGGTCCCTCAGCATGCCCCCATCACTTATGTAAAACTATGTCCCATCAAGAATATTGACAATGTGAATTGCTTTGGCTCATTACAGGATCTAGAATTCAATCTCCCACCCATTATATCTTTGGTTGATAGTAGAATTATGGATAATCTTACTATAAATGAACGCCAAGATGTCAAGAACCTCCTCAAGGAATATGGTGATATTTTTCCTTGGGACCAAGTGACTATGGGAAATGCCTATGGAAATACATAAAATCGAAATGGAGAATCACCATCCATTCAAATCCCAACCACAGTGAAAATCCAAAGTGAAGGAAGCTCAAATGGCCTTAGAGTCACAGCAACTTTTGAAGGCTGGGTTACTTGTGCCTTACAAAAGTCCAGGGCTTCCTCACCCTTATTAATTCAGAAAAAGGATGGTAGACATTGGGTTGTTATGGATTATTGCCGCCTAACTCTATCACTCACAAATATAGCTATCCCCTGCCACATATAGATGAATCTCTACGCTTAATATCGGGGTCCCATAATTCTCCACTATGGATATCGCCAGTGGATACTGGCAATTAGATTTGTCATCTGAAGGTCGGGCAAAATGCGCTCTTGTCACAAGTAAAGGACTATTTGAGCCCACTCGAATGCCTCAGGGGTTATTTAATGCCTCTACTACCTTCCAGCGCTATGGGCAGACTACTAGGCAATTTAGAAATGCTCCTGCATACCGATGTATCTTGATGATATTAACATTTTCTCAAGACCTTTACTGAACATCTAGATCACCTCAGACAAATCTTTCAGCAGTTTGACAATCTTCGTTAAAACTAAAGCCATCAAAATGCCCTTTCTTCCAGAGTGAGATGGACTTTTTGGTCATAAGGTCACCAAAGCCAGAATATCCTCAATGGTTGATAAAATCTTGGCTATAGCTAAGATGACCCCCCTAAATCCCTACGAAATGTACAAGTTTCTAAGAATGATGAGCTAATATTGCCAATTTATCCCCCATTTTGCAGACACCTCTGAGCCTCTGGTATATCTACTAAAGAAAGGAATACCCTTTCAATGGAAAGAAGAGCAAAAGCAAGCCTTCAACCTGCTACGTGTCTCTCTTACTCAATTTTTAGTACTTATTCGTCCAAATTTTGATAAGCTTCCTTCTCTTTACTGATGCCAGCGATATTGCCATTGGAGCCATACTACCTCAGCATGATGAGGATTTAGTGGACCATCCTATCTCCTAATGTAGCAAAACCTTATTAAAGATGAACGTAATTATAGCGTTACAGAACGTGAATACTTTGGGGTTTTACTAGCCATTAAGAATTTCTAACCTTATTTATATGTGAAGCATTTTACTATCATAACAAATCATGATTCCTTACGTTGGCCACAGCAAATGAAGGACCCTATGGGAGATTATCCCGGTGGGAGTTAAAACTTCAAACTTACGATTTTTCCATTATCCGCTGACCAGGGCGAATCCACCAAAACGTGGATTGCTTATCTCGGCTTCCCATCCTAACTATAACTGACCCTGAAGAGGATTGACTCTACGACCTCCTAACCCAACCACAGTTATGGAAGGACGAATGCTCAACCCTCCAGCAGGAAACAGCTAAAAGATTGACAAATCTCCAAATCAAGAATGGACAATTGTGTAAACTCATGTCTAAGCAGTGAGTGCCTTATGTAAGACCATCGGCTCAAACTGACATCATATTAGAGGGACATCGGCAAGTCAGCCTTGAGGGAATTTAAAAAACCTATCAGTGGCTTAAAAACTCATTGTTATTTAAGGGAATGCTTGCTTCTATCCAGGATGTATTGGAAACTTGTCTGGTATGTAAAATACAAGCAGGACCTAATCCTTGCTCTCAACATCCAGTAATCCCACCCTGTGAACCATTCCATACCATTAGCATTGATGTTGCAGAACCTCTTCCTAGAGCCTCTAATGGACATCAGTTCCTCCTAATAGCTGTAGACCATCTAGCTAAGTGGATTGAAGCCGTATTGCTCCACACCGCTTCAGCAAAAGCTACCGCCATATTTTTATATAATAGGATTGACACCCAGCATGGGTTCCCTAATGTCATTCTCTGATAATGGACAATATTTTTGCTTGACGCTGGTGAAAGATTTAGCCGACCTGATGGGAACCACTCAGGTATTCTTTCACCCCTACTATCCTGCAACCAAAGGAATGGTAGAGCGGGTAAATGTCACTCTAACTGCAACCCTTCGGAAAATGGCTATGACTGACCCACTTCATTGGCCCCAAGATCTTACTAGTGCAATTCTGGCCTATTGGATCAGTTACCATCAAATTACTAAGATGTCATCATTCCAAGCGCTGTATGGCAGAAATCCCAATCTTCCTTCTAAAGTCCAGGCGATGCTTGACCAAGCTTCTCCTGAAGCACCCAAGATCTCTATGCAGAGAATAAAAATGAATTTATAAGATTTCAAGCCCTGGCTGCTAAAAACCTGTCCACCATAACCTTTAGAGAAACTGCTCAATCTAACAATAAGCACAATCCCCTATACACCTTCTACCCAGGTGACCTCGTCCTATTTTCCATCACCAGCCTGGAGGCCGTGATCACAAACTGGGTACCAACTGGTCAGGGACCTATTGAGTCATATATATATGGGGTAATGAACACTTAATTGTAGAGGTTGTTCAGGGCACAGTTGTCAACCTCATACATAGTTGCTTTCTCCATCCGTTTTCACCCCTGCGCAAAGATCTAGAGGGGGGTATTGTCAGAATTCCCACTTGAATGGCGGATTCAAATATGTCAGATAATGGGAATTGATCCCAAACCAACTACAAGGCCCACAATTTTGTCAGGGATAATCCCTGACAAAATTTTAACAGCCATCAAGGTCAGCAATCAATCCCATACTAGCTCTCGAGATAAAACTTCTGTCAGGCATAATCATCAATGAAAGTTGACTATGACCAAAAAATTGATGATCAACTTCGAGCAATGCACCAGAATCCTGCTGCCTTGAGGTCACCCAACGTTGGAGTTCGAACCTGAGCTATGAGGTGAGCTCTATCAGATCAACTGAGTTAATTGGGGCTTGTACCAAATTCTCAATTTGTTTATCTGTTAAATCTAGGCTTGTACTGCTGAGATGGTCCCTGATCAAATTCCTCAATTTCCCTTAAAAGCGGGTATTGATAAATAAACTTTAAACTTTTTCTCCCCTTTTTGCTATTCTAAGTGAAATTTGTACTTATTTGGAATTACAATAACAGGCTTGATATCTAGATTAAAATAAGAAAACTCAACCAAGATAAGCAACCCTGGTTAAAAACCAACACCCTCAAACTTTGGGTCATCTGACCCTCAGACAATAAAAAGGATCCATGGTACTAACCCGTGATCCCAATAGTCCCCTCCTGATTGAGGCACCCAAGCACCCCAAGACCAATTTGCACTTAGTTATGGACTCCTCCCTGGGGTCCAATAAAGTTAAGGCATCCTTGGGACATTTAGTTAATTAAACAATTGTATAAATGCTGTCCCTGAGTCCCCATGCACCAGCATCTTTTGAGGTGCCCTATTCCCTCTTCTGCTATCAACTAGTTCCCTTGTGGTGTGGCTGTGCATTCTGCACCACTTCTCAGGAAACAAGAGAGTTACAAACACTCCCCTGACAGTAGGCCAAGATTGGCGCATCTACCAACCTTTCCTTTAACTCCTTAAAGGACTACTCCTTTTTCAGGCCCCACTCAAACCTTTTCCTTAAAGAGCAGGTATGTGATGGGTGCAGGTAATTCCACAGAATGGGGTATGAACTGCTGATAATATCCCACCATTGCAAGGAACACTTGTGTTAGAAAATTAACCAGATGGATTTATTTCAATAATATCAGAATTAGGGGTGTCAGTTTTTTCAGGCGTGATTGCCAGATAATTGCCTAGTTCAATATTATTTTAATGCTATAAAAATATTATTCAGTTATGGTCAGCGGATTATATTTGCCACTGACTGAAAAATTGTGGGTTATTGTAGGAATCTTGAAAGAAAGCTGATGTATTCGTTTACAACCATCTGATAATGATTTCGCTGCCTCAAATCTGAGTTTAGCATAATCATATCTCAATTCCAACTGCCATGGAAGGTAAAGGTGGGATTTTTCGATGGAAAGCTGAAGTATTCATTATCAATCATCTGATTATGAATTCGCTTTCTAATATGGAGTAACACAAATTATGCTGATGATGCTCAAAGCATTTATAAAAAAAGTAATTTATATAAAGCTGATTGGTGACTCATGCCAAGGATGAGTCAATCTAATATTTGGTGATTGGGATGAGCGGAATGGGAGGGAATCGCTACCACAAATGACTGCAATTAGTTGAGGTTCCAGTTTGGATGGCTGAATGGTTTTCATAGGCGCAGTAGTCTAGAGTATAAATACCATTCTTCCCTGCAAATAAAGATCTCTTTTTTGCCAAACCTTTATCTATTTGAAGTAGCAAGAGCTACTAAATTGGATAGGGGTGGGACTGGAGATCCCCAAAGTAGGCGTGGGGGACGTGCCTGGAGTGGTTAACGCTTCCAGTTCCAATACCTCAGCCCTAAAAGGAATCAATGGGAACCTGTCCAACTGGTCACTAATGATGATATGCTACTGGCTGTCAGCCTTGAGGGTGGTGCAGCGCAGGAGTGCTAAAGCCTAGGATGTGGGATCAAATTAACGGGCATACTTAAGGTGGGTTGGTTATTGGTTATGAGGGAGTTTCAGCGCAGGAGTGCCATGGCCACCCAGGATGGGGGATGGAATTGCCGGGCACACTTAAGATTGATCATGGGGCTAAAACAAAGTCGTTGGTCTGCTGGGTTGGTGGGTTGGACGTGGACTTAAAGGGGGTTAGTGTGTCTATGAAGGCGAAACAGCAAGGGTCAGCCAGTCTCATACTGGGTGGACTGGCACAGTAGCAGAGCTCACTGTTTGGAAAAATCAATTTTCCGATAACTTGGATGTTCCATATGCTCCTGGGTGGCTCCATAGTCACAATTAATTTAACTTCCCAATCTGGAGGCTTGATTCCACTAGGGCATAATATTGTGCCCAAGGAAGTCTAACCGCTTCTTTTAAAAGGTGAACTTTCTCCTTTTTCCAGATTGGACGCTCACAGCCTAGTAAAGACCTTTAAACCATATTGTAGATGCTTGGATGGTTGGCTGAATATGGTGATGTTTTGAATATAGCTAACACGACAAACAAGTTGAGATCACCAAAATTGCAATCCATTGCATGCTGGAAGGTGGAAGGGGCGTTGCAGACCCCTGTGGAATACTCATGGGCTTAAAAAAGCCCTGACTACTGATTAAGGCGCACTTCTCCTGATCTTTCTGGCGAGAGCTCCACTTTCCAGTACCCACTGGCCATATCCATTGACGAGAAGTATTTTAAGCTGCCCAGGTGTTTTAAAGCATCGTTGATGCATGGGAGCAAGTAAGAGTTCTTTTTAGTTATCTTATATAAATGGTAGTAGTCCATGATTACTAAATGTGTTCCATCCTTTTTGCATACAAGCAACAAAGGAGAGTCCCAAGAACTCTTTGATGATCTGATTAGCCCTACTTTGGCTAGTTTCTTCAGCTTTGTGTGATGATAACGTCTTCTTCTTTTGAACAGTGGTAGGGTTTGGATTTATAATGGTATAGCAGAGCAGGTTTTAATCTTGTGGACCTCGCCCTTGCAGAGTCCATAGTTTTTAGATCTAGTACTAAATATGTCACTAAACTCGTCTAACAGATCGTCAAGCTCCATCTGCTGTTTAGGGTTTACATCCCCAAAACTGAGTTCATCAAAATGCCTATGGCATATACTGCTTCAATGCCTTAGCAACTAGTCAGTCAGACCAATATGACCACTTATCCTTTTTAATTCTGATAGGTTGAGTTGTAATATTATCTAAGACGATTGTCAAAACTACAGATTAGTTTGTATCATAAAACCCTTTTATAACTCTAGGTTCACGCTCACAGATTACATCGTGACTGTAGATTCCAAATGTTATTTGGCGGAGTCTTCAAAATAACTAACAGGGTCGTTAAGCATTGATTTCCTGGTAGAATATCCATAGTTCATTAGTGCTCATAAGAAGCCTTCTTTCAAGCTAACAGTGGATGGTAAATGGTTTACACCCTTCTCAGTAAGGATGTGGTAGATGGGGTAAATCAATTGATCCATTTACATTAAACACGTCCATTGCTTCTGCGGCTTGACATCCTCTCATTGAATAGCAGAGAAAGTTGGTAACTCAAGCTGCTCACAGTGCTGTTTGTGAGTCAATCTTCTCTCCAAAATACAGGAGGAACTGTGTCCCAATTAAAAGTTAGTAGTGGTATTATCTAAAAATACTGCTAGTGCCTTCAGGACCATGCACCCAAAGCATAAAGGTAGCGCTGAATAGACCCCTAGAGTGCGGGTAAAGCCTGGTCTAGTGGTTTGGTACTTCACATTATAATTGATATCAGCATGAACTTAAGCTTCTTCATGAGCTTAGAGAATATTATGTTGACTGGAGCCCGGTGTCTAGTACATCTAAGACGCTCAATTTCTAGATAATCAATTTCATTTTTGTTACACTATAAACCAAAAGGGTTTCTAGTGGTCAATAAATCAGTAGCAGATCCCTCAAATTGTCTAAGAGTGGCAGCACTCGCTGTAGCTAAAACAGTATCCTCGCCATCCAGTTCAAAGTTCTTGAATGTAGCCATTATTAACTGCTCTCCTTCAACTGAAATTTTGCCTTGGGAAGGCTGGTTCACTTGCGCCAGGTATGTTTTGCATAAGTTATATCCGTCAATGATGTGGACCCCTAACCTTACAGGCACAATCATCGCGCTAGGTGCCCCTAACACGTAGTATATTGCACTGGCTAAATCGTCATCCTCATTATCATCTTCGCCATCAGTGCGGTGATCCAACCAGTTTAAAGCGTTGGTGGTATCCTCTTTAGTGGATGTATCCTTCTTTTCAGCAGTGAGCAATGGACAAGATTGGTAAAAGTGCCCAGGATGGCGGCACTTATTGCAGGTTAATTCTAAATGAGGCAAGTTCTTTAGTGGTTTAGAACTCTTATCCTTAGGTTTATCACACTTATATTTAGCAATGTAGATGTCCTTGCTATTCGTCAAGGGGTGTTCCCTTGGCCTTGTATTCAGTTTATATGTCCCTTATACTTGAGTAAAGCTTCCCTAAAAGCTTTTAGGGACATTGCGCTCTTCACTACAAGAGGCATATGCATCTTTAAGGAAAGATTCATCTCAAATAAAGTCAGCAGAACTGTTCTTACATATGGTGAATCCTTGGTTCCTGTAGTCCATAATTGTTGACCCTGATACAGTAGAGAAAGGCTTAGTACGCTAATAATTAATTCTTAACCCCATATTCATAAGGATGAACTCTTTTTTTATTTTGGACGTCTTGATCACATCTAAATTTTTAAAGTAGTATATCTTATACTTCAATCCAAAAATTAAAGTCCATAGGCTCGCGTTAAGGATCTCCTGAACCTTATAAACTCATACACCCTTGCATGTGGTGAGCCTTTAGTGATTGCTAGCGCTATCCATGCTGTTCTCATACATTTAAAGGAAAACAGCAATTTTCCTTCTCTAGGTGTATACATAGTTTTAAAGTAAGGTCTGAAGTTATGGTCTATTAAATAGTTTATAAAGCATCATCAACAGAAGTGTGGCAGTCCAGACCAGTTAGCATGGCGGTCTGTTAATTTGTTAGCACTGGTGCCTCCATCCAAATTACTGGTTGAGTAGAGGTAGATTCTAAAATAGTATGCGATTATGACTTAAAATCTACTATACTTTTAACCATAGCAGACATCATGTTGTCATGCTTTCCAAGTGATATCCATAATTGTTAAAATCACAGACCTTTTCTCTGTTCTTCTTTTCGGAGGACATAATTTGATACTCTAGTTTCAAACAGTAGCTTCAAGTTTTATTATAGGTGAAGGACCTCTTACAATAGGAATGGAGGAAATTCATGCTCTTCTTGTGGTCTCATTGACGCGCTCAAGATGGTTATTGTAGATCATGCATTATAATTCAAGGGTACAGAGAATTGACAGATTGCATCCTCCTCCCTCACCAGGAGTTCAGAGAACTTCTCCGAGATAAACTTCCACATCTACTTCATTGTCAAACTGCTAATAAGAAATATCATGATTCTCATTATAACCTGATGATAGAAATCTGTAGTGAGCACCACAGTCATATAGCTGACCTCAACTTTATCAACATGTGAGGATAACTTTCTACTCAGGTGATTTAATCCATGCAGATTAGGCACATGGCAACCTTTTTATAAATCACAATCTTCCTCATAAAATAACTTTCTTCTTTGATGCTACCCATTAAAGCATAAATCCCTTAGGTAAACTGTTTGCGCTCATGGAATCCTTTTGATGACACTCTCTGACATGCTCATTAATGTAATGAATGAGTTTGCACCAATATCACATAAGGAAATCGGGAAGTAAGAGCTACATTGCTGACTTTACTAGAGACCAGCTCGCCAGAGCCAATCCCTGAACTCATACTCCAAAATTCACTATTGCCACGTGTCTTTGGATCCCTGTCCACACACTGTAGGAGGATACTGAGTGAACGCCAACGCCACACCATGCCCACTATTGGAGCCCATTCCTTCCAATCTGATTATTCTATTTTAAAATAAAATACTCATTTCGATTCTGCCAACAAATCTTTATTGATTTTAGGATTTATCATAGAAAACTCAATTGGATATTCAAGCCAGCCTATCCTCAAATATATAGTGCATTTGCAAATATAGAATAGGCTTTCCACTATGCCAAGCTCTCCTGAGCCATCCCACAGATCTCAGGCGAAGATTCCATTCCCCATAGAATCATTGTCTGAAACGCTTGTAAGTCCAACGTCATATTGACTCAGATGCAATTTGGCGTCGGTCTGTCAAATTTCCCTCGCTCCAATTACTTCCCATTCAGGTTTATTCTTATATTCAGATCTAGTACTAACCAATCTATAGCAATGTATGGATCAGGTACCACCTGATACGTTACATCACCCCTGTGAAGATTGGAATCCCTGGGCCATCCCTGGGCACTTTTCACCAACTTCTCCCATTTGCCATGTCATCTCCTCCTTCAGATCACCTTTCCACTTCACTCATGCATGAGGCCGGCCCTTTGCCCATCTCCCAAGCTCTGGATCCAGTGCTCTGCGCTGATCCACCTGTCACTCCTGGTGGGCCCTCGCCTGTTCCAAACAGCCCCATAACTTCTCCTCGGTATTCATCTGGGCACATGCTGTCCCATCTAGCCCTTGGTATGCTCTATCCATGGCTCCTATGGATACTCTTCATGGATCTGCTTGGTGCTTCTGGTGGGCCACCACCCACTCCAAACTTCCCCATAGCTCTTCTTCAGAATCCACCAGGGGATGCATCATCTCATCCACCCCTCAGCACACTCCATCCACTGCTCTTCTGGGCGTACCTCATGGATCCGCCTGTTGCTCTTGCTGGGCCACCGCCCATTTCGCACTTCCCCATAGATTTTTCTTGATATCTGCCATGGCTAACGCCATTTCATCCGCCCCCTGGTACAACTCATCCACAGCTCCTTTGGGCACCTTTTGGGTATCCGCCTGCTGCTCCTGATTGGCCACTGACCGCGCCATACTCCCCCATTGATTCTCCTCGAGATCTGCCATGGCCTGCATCATTTTATCCACCCCCGGTACACTTCCTCCCCAGTTCCTCCCAACACTTGAGCCAACCACACTTGACACTTTGCTCATGATACTTCTTTCAGATCAGCGTAGATCCATTCCTTTCCTTTATGAATCTACACCTCCTTCAACTCACAGTCAGTCCATTCCTCCCCTTCTGAAACATCCACCTCCTTTGACTCACAATCAGGCCATTCCTCTCCTTCCAGAACATTCAACTCCATCCAATCACAGCCAAACCAAGACAAGTTGAGTTGAGTCTAATGTAACAAATGAGTTCGCACCAATATCCCATAAGGAAATTGGGAAGTAAGAGCCACATTACTGACACTACTAGATTAGCTCGCCAGAGCCAATCCCCAAACCCATCCGCCAGGTTTCACCATTGCCACATGTCCTTGGATCCCTGTCCACACACTGTAGGAGGATACTGAGTGGCACGCCAACACCACACCATGCCCACTATCAGAGCCCATGCCTTCTGATCTGATTATTCTATTTTAATTTAAATATGCTTTTCGATTCTGCCAACAGATCTTTATTGATTTTAGGATTCATTGTGGAAGACTCAACTGGCTATTCAAGCCAGCCTATCCTAAAATATATAGTGCGTTTGCAAATATAGAATAGGCTTTCTACTATGCCAAGCTCTCCTGAACCATCCCGCACATCTCAGGTAAAGATTCCATTCCCCATGGAATCATCATCTGAAACACTTGTAAGTCTGACATCATATTGACTCAGATGCAATTCAGCATCAGTCCATCAAATTTCCCTCGCTCCAATTCCTTCTCATTCAGGTTTCTTCATATATTCAGATCTAGTACTAACCAATCTGTAACAATGTATGGATCAGGTACCACCTGATCCGTTAAAATTATACATTTGCCCATAGGAATCAATGTATGAGAATCCAACCTCTCCCTTGGTAGCTCAGCTTCAAGATAACCACGATATTAAGTGTCTTGTACAAACAAAAGGCACATTTCAGAATGGTTACTGTATTCTGCGTAAATTGCTAATCCCAGACTGGCTACTGGCGATTAGATTACTTAAACCACTATAAGTAAAACAAAAAAGGATAAAACCAAGTTTCTGTGAAAAGGTTTTAATAAAGTAAAAGTGAAGTATTTTTATTTTTAATAAAAAAGTCAAGAAATAAAGTGAACAAGAAATCAAAATAATCTGGGAATTTAGGTAGCGATATTGGGGATTTTCAAGATTCTCTAGTGAGGTAGCATCTGATTACTGCTTTAGATGCTTCGTCCATTTTAGATAATTCCAGTATCTGCAAGTTTTTTCTCGAGGTGATTACCCCTGAACCTGGATGTCTAGGGGCCTTTTCTTCTGTCCCCACTTCTGGGTTGTGTATGGTAGCATCTTATTGGTTTATAAATTGATTACCATTTTGTAATAAGCTTCTTGACTTTGGATTTGTTCAAAGACACTCCTTCAATGTGCCTTACATCAGGCTTTAAAGCAACTCGCTTATTTGGTTGCTTGCCAGATATAGTAATATTCAGATGAGAGCCTCATTGGTCCCCATCAGGGTAATTTGGTCAAATAATAACTTTGTCATTAGAGAGTTACAAATTATTATGGCCCCTTAAGGTTAAAAGGGGTTTGATTTTCATAGTGATCTTTGGAAACGTCATCGTCTTCATTTAGTAATCCTTCTGAAGCAACAGGTGGATAATATTTTGCATGACATTACTATGAATATGAGGTAAGGTTTTTTTGACTCTCCTGTATCTAAAAAAGAGTTTGTTCAACTCCATCCATGCTGGGTATTTGTCCCAAATTTCCGCCAGTTTGGGGTTAACTATGTTCATTCTGCCAATCAAGGAATGATATGATGGTACTCTTGCAGACTCATCCATGACAATGGTGGTTTCATCCCATTGTTTTTAGAATTAGTGTCACTCAATGAGAAGAGAAAAGAAACACATTAAGGAACTGAAGCACCAACTACCTGCCTAAGAGCATATATACGCTGAACCCAAACCAAAACAACCTATGGTTTTAATTCAATCTACTGTATCCAAGATCTGATCATAAAATATCCTGCAACATATTAGGAGATCAAAAAGGAACTGTTGAAATTATAGTTAGAGACATGTAAGTGACAGCACTACAATAGTAAGTGCGCATCGAGATCACCCCAAATTTGAGCCCAAACTTTACCAAGAATGGCAGACGTAGCTGACCCCAACCAAACAAAGTAACCCTCTTCCTTGTTAGAGACAAGGGCGAAATTTCTGTCAATTCTTAACTTAGTGGTTGGAATGGAATTGATGTTTATTAATCAATAAACCCTTATCTGGCCCCTTGAAGATCCTATTTTAAAGACCTCAGAACAGTGATGAATTTAGGACTATGGATGTTACCATATGTATCAGAGTTCCCCTAATGAAAACCAAGTCTTTCCTTGGAACATTGGATGTTTGACACTATGATCCCAGTCATACCTTATACGTTGTGCCTACACACTAAAATGCTAACTTAGATTAGCCACTGGCCAGTCTTTTCCCAGATTCACCTTAATAAAGATATATAAAATACCTAAAATCTAGGGCTCAAGGTAATATTGATTTAATTTACTCTGATATAAACATACAACCCTGGGTGCATTATTTTATAACTATATTATATATAGTAGTTCTTATGGCAAGTTCAGTTCAAAGGCTTATACATTTGTAGATACAACTAAAAAGATAAAGTACTAGATTTTAAATTTAATTTTAAAAATTTCATAACTTTTTATTTTTTACAAGTTACCTTTATTGTTTTTTAGTCTTTTCAGGCTGAGATAATTTGTTTGAATAAAAATGAATTATTATATAACAATTCAATAATATTTATACTGACATCTTGGAGTATGTAAGGCTGGTAGAGTTGCATTAAGTTTTTACAGGACTTAACAATTATCATAAACAGTTAAACATCTTATAAAGTAACTTGCAAAGAAAGATTTACATATGAGCTTCACATCTATGTAAACGTATGAGCATATCTCAATAGTATTTCACCCTTTAAGTTTTCTAGTTAAAGATAACTAATCTAAAATGGTATATTATGGTTTTTTATAGCTTATGCGCATCATTTTAAGATGGGGACAATTTATAGTAGATAATAGATATATAGAATCTTTTTATTGTTGCAGTATCTAAAGCATCAAACTTTAATATTAATATCAGATATAGAACTTAAAGTTTTAAGTCATGAGCATCTAGTTAATTACTTTGCATATAAAATTATTCTAACATAAGATAAAAAAATTGTAAAAGTCAAAAATACTAGTTAATCAGTCTAACAGATTTGGAAACCTCTTTTTTTAAAATTAGTGGTGCCCAATCCAAAAGTGGGAGTTACCATGCATCTTTATTTGTGAATGAGCCAAACAAAGGGATAATTGTAACTAAAAAAATCCTAATATATCCCATAAATTATCAGCCTAGGAAGCCATATCAGAATTGAAGAAGCTTTGGGGAAACTTTTTTCCAGCGCCCGCTTTAGCTGGCAGACCATGGCAGACAACATGGGGTAGGAGCATCAGCAATCTGTGGCATAAGGAGGTATAATTGTGGGTTTTCTTTGTTGATGAGACCAGCGGTGTCCATTGCCTGAATGTATTGAGCAAGTTGATGCTCAGCAAAAGCGATGAGAGCAGGCGCACAAGTGAAAGGCTTGATGCGCTGATGTGTTTGGGGATAATTTGGGTCAACCAGAGAAGTTTTTTCTGCATTCATGCAAGCGCAGCTCACTCCAAAAGTGTGCTCCTCAATTTTGTATTTTGTATCCTCATCAAAATCATGGGGGAAATTAGGGATGGGAATACCTCAACAAGGAGTTCCATCGCCCCAAAGCTTAAAGTTACCTCTTTGCATCTATAAGTTTGAGACACTACTTATAATTGGGAGCCTAAGCGCAATCAGATTTGGCTCTTTATAAGCATTTTATCAGGGGTGACCCTAAATTCTGTAACTCTACAATCTCTCAGATCATGTACTTTTAGACCATGATCATTTTATGAATTAGTGTTAGATACATAAGATAACTTGCTACAAAATTTTGCATTTGTTATCTACTTGATAGTTGCTGTAGAGTTATAAGGCACCTTAGTTGCCTATGAAAGTGCTTATTTTGGTGAGATTAGAATCACGGTATTATCAATATGATAATATATATAGATTGTATATTTAATCAAAACCGCCACTTACAAGTTTTGCTAAGTCTGAGATAGACTTAGTTTAAGTGATATGTGCATAGGAGGTCTATATGATTAATTAAAAGTAAACTAAAGCTATTTTATTTAAGGATAGATAAAATTTAAGAATAAAAACTAAGAAGGTACTTATTACAGCACTAAGTTTAACTTCAATATATATTATAGACTGTGGAGCTTTTCCCTAGTATGACTGAAGTCTTTACCATAGACTTCTTATTTAATTAAAAATATAAGAGTAACGGTAAGAATTCCTAATATCACCTGATATTCATAATACGGTGCGCCACAAGAATATTTGATATAAGGTTCAAAAAATACCATTATACAAACTTACAAATAACAAGGCGATCCCAAACTTAATGAGGCAATGAAATGAATTTGAATTGTTATCTATTGATACACCAAAATATAAGATCTATAAACTTTCCCCATTGTTCCCCCCTTTCATATAAAAAGTCTGCGTAAACCCTTTATATACCCAGCTCCAACAGGGGTCATGCTTATCAATTTATTGTATCCTAATCTGACTCTGGTACATTGGATAGTGCACATATTTATTAGTAAAATATCTCTACTCTTAATAATAAGTGTTGTCAAGATAGTATCTAGTTAGTATCAAAATTTATTATATTAGTTAATTACACTGGAGGCATCTAGTTACATGATTCTCTTAGGATAGCTGGATGAATCTATTCCCACCTGTCCTGACATAAATACTAAAATTTGAGCAAAGTTATGTGATAAACAGTTAGATTTAATTAATCAATCAATAGCTAAATGATTTCAGAAGCTTACATTGATTCAGCTTGATGATCAGAAATTTGGATTTTTATGATCGTATGTTACAGCACTGTGACTTTATGATTCTTTGTTGTAAACTAAACTTTTTTCCAAACATGAATGAATAATTTAATGATAGGTAGTAATATTAGAGTTAGTTTTACTAAGTATCAAAATATAGTTCATGCGAGGATAATAAGTTCCTGTATTTCTGTTAATATTGATAAAAGTCAAATTAGAAAACTGAAATATCTAAACTCTGGGATATAATCTAATAGCAGCTTTTGTTGTTTGAGTCTTTATGTTTGAGGTCAGGTAATTGTAGTGGTCTAACCTTGGACTAGAGACCTGAATAAACATGAGAAAGTGATAGCTGTCTAATTCTATAGCAATATTTGTTATCAAGTAATCTTTAAAGCTATATGGTGCTCAAAGGAATACATTTTAGTTATATATTTCTGAAAACCAATATGCAGATAGATAATTTACATAAGGTTATTGAGCACTTACAGTAGCCTATATAGTGCCTAAGTAACCTCCACTTTCATTTTTTGTAGATTAAGATGTTAAGGAATAAGAGGCAAGTACAGTTAAAGATATAGTTTATGGTATTACAAGACCTAGAAAAAAGACAACGATCTTTATCAGTTGCCTTATATAATGAAAATCTTACTATATCATATTATAAGTCTGTTTTAACATCTGATGGGTTTTGACAATCCGCACTGTCCTTTTACTTTACTAACTCTGACTACAGTATCAAAAGATACAGCGCATATTGTTTTTCTATCTAGGGATACTTGGTTGCACAATTTGATAAATCATATGGTGATTGCCTGTTAAAGAATATTGTCAATAGCGCTTTTAATAGTGATATAGTGTGTTTATTTGTTGCCTTAATAGAGGATAATGTTGAGCATCAGAAAAAAAAACATAACATGCATCCTTTTAATAATAGATGTACTATTTTGATTGATAAAGATGTTGCAACATTTACAATAAAATTTGTTTCATTCCTTTAACTTTGATTAAGTTATATATATCAATATACAAAAAAAGAGTTGAGAAAAGTTGAAGTTGTATATAAAAGATTTATAATATTTATACAAAATTAGCTAAGCATCCTGCATCATATATAGGGCTCTAAAGTCTATCAAATAGATTTGGGCACCACTAGTGCTAAAAAAAGTCTATCAAATAAACTCTGAGTGAGAGGTACATTCAAAGATTTGATAGTATTCTTAACTGCATAAAAAGATCTTATTCATCGTTCATTTTATATGTAGTGGCAAGTTTTCATATTGCTCATCATCTTATTTCAAGTTTACAAGAAACGCCTAAATGCTGAACAAGAAATTCATTTTTACTCTTTCTGCTAAGCATCACTTTTCGAAAATTAATTCAGCCTGAAATTTAGCTCCACTAAAGAGATTTACGAAAACTATTAGCAAATATGGCGGGAAACCCCGCAAAAGAACCCGCAGGCTATGCTAAACGAGCCAGCACCACCCCCAAACGAAGCAACCCTCGGATACCCACCTCAGGGTCAACCAGAATCACCCGCTCTCAAGCAGCAGCCATGAAAGCAGGCACCACCCCCCAACCTGGAGCTACTTCAACTAGCGCCAGTTCACCTGATCGCACTTCTGCAACCTGCATGCCTAACAGCTCTGTGTGCGCTGCCTCCCACCAACCTGCTGGGCCCCCTCCAACCAAGGAGGCCATCACCCACACTGTTTTAATGGTACCTGCTCAGTTGAATGCAACTCAGCCCATCCAGGCATTCACCTCCCCCATTGTGTCAGCTAATTCAGCCCCATCTATAATTGCTGACGCCATGTTTCTGGCTCCCTCCATGAGGGGCGATACCCAGATACCTGGCCCCCAAACCCTCAGATGTAAGGTTGGATTAGCCGCACATTCTGGTTCACTAAGCACTAAATTGGGACAATCTACTCTTCCTAATGAGGATTCAAATGGTTCAGATTTTGGAACTTCACACCAGTTCCAAACTCACCCATCCCATTTAAACCCCATGATCGGCACTTCTCAAGTTGGCACTTTATCTCCATATGCTGAAAACGACCAATTCACTAATCAGCCAGTGAGTTTTGCCCACGAAATCACAGCAAATACTCGGGCTGAATTTACCCAAATAGATTGGGATGGTGATGAAACATCAACCTCCTCCCAATTGGCTGGAGTTAATTCTAATCTGGATGGGCCTCCCCAATTTAGCGAAGCCCAACAATCACCTGAACCCCAAACCCTTGGATGTAAGGTTGGATTAGCTGCACATTCTGGTTCACTAAGCACCAAATTGGGACAATCTACTCTTACCAATGGGGATTCAAATGGTTCGGATTTTGGAACTTCACACCAGTTCCAATCTCACCCGTCTCAATTAAACCCCATAATTGGCACTTCTCAAGTCGGCACTTTATCTCCATATGCTGAAAACGACCAATTCACCAATCAGCCAGTGAGTTTTGCCCACAAAATCATAGCAAATACTCAGGCTGAATTTACCCAAATAGATTAGGATGGTGATGAAACATCGCCCTCCTCCCAATTGGCTGGAGTTAATTCCAATCTGGATGGGCCTCCCCAATTTAGCGAGGCCCAACAATCCGCCCCTCAATTTAATATGACGCCAGCAACTGCTGTAACATTCCAGCAACAAGGGAACTCCACAAACTTGTTCAAACCACCAGCTCACACTCAACCTGCAATTGCAGCCCAAAGCAAACACAAACGTACCAAAGGAGCCACTGGGGAGTGGCAAAAACCTCTGGCACCAACGCTACCCAAAGCTGATCCCCGTGAAGTGGCATTTATTGCTAATGTTAAGAAGAAATGGGCTGAAACTAGAGCGCAAAAAGCTCTACCTCACTCAACCCTCTCCCACGCAATTCGCCTTTATTATGGGCATAACCCTGTTGAATTCTATAGAGAGGATTACTTCTCATACTTTGCAGCGATTTCGGAGACATTCCCAATTAACACCACCATCCATGAATCAGTGGAGGGACACTACATCGATGTGGGCTTCACTGAAGCTGCCCTTGCTGACCATGCTGCCACCCTCCAGGTCATTATTCCACGCGGATCTCTTCGCATCTCCCGCACACGCTCTCACCTAGAAAAATTTCATGGGTTACTTTTTCCAACCTACCAACGACTGTTGATCCTGAGTCTCTTAAACTGGCTCTCCATCGTGGTTTAATGGAGTTTGGGTCTGTTCTTTCAGTGGACTTTAGCGTCCCCTCTTACTATGCTCCCACTCAAAGAGCTCGCACTGCTAGGGCGTAGTTCATCCCCTCCCCCACTGTATCCCGCAACATTGAGGTTATTCCTCGTGTGGTGATAGTTGGGGCATGCCCTGAGATCTTTTTTGTCGCCCTGATCAGGCGCGCCCCCGGTGTTCATGGTGTAACGCCCTTGGACACTTGGATAGTGGCTGCACAACTCGAAAACAAGCCCTCTTAGCCACCACCCAGGGGCCTAAACCAGGACAAAAATGATCCCACGTGGCCGCAGCAGCAATTCCACAACCCAAACAATGGGTCCCGTTCAAGACCTGTCCCCTGAGGCCTTACGCCTAGCAGTTGAAACAGCTAACCCCACTATTGGTATGGGATACCTTCGCGCTCATGCCCCCCTTCCAGTGGGCACCCCCTCCAATCTCCCAGAGTCAACTCCCTCTATCACCAAGCGCAAGGCATCTCCCACAGGGTGCCCCTCGTCAGCCACCCCCACTCAGGGCTCCGCGGCACCCCCACCAACCTCCACCAGCTATTTATTGCATCAACCCTCAGCTCCCAATGGAGCTATGCCCACCAGCATGGACTGGCAACCCGCGGCCTGCGGTAGAAGTGCCACCTCAAAGAGTCCCACCCCAACCCCACAGTCCATTTAGCGCGGATCCTTTGCAGTGTTGGAGGAAGTGAATATGGACTCAGACTCATCAAATGGGGACACCACGGAGGTCGCCATTGAGCACCCTCAGGTCCTTTCCCTGCAACGGAGCGGGGGCAGCATCCTAGGCTGGCTTACTGGGTCCTCCGCCCCCCACCCTCTCCTTCCCCTCAGAACCCTCGACGCTCCTCATGGATTGCAGCTAATAGTCAAGCTAAAGGACTCAAAACTAGCCGCCTCACAGCAGCAGGTTTAAGCGCTGGCAACCCCCAGGACATGGAGGGGAACAGCTATGAGTCCCCATGACAGCACCCTGGCCCTGAAATCCATCAACGCAAATGGGTTGCGGGACTTTATGCGGAGAGCCCACCTCCTCCGAAACTTCAGGTCAGCACAAATTGACATCGCTGCTGTCCAGGAGCCCCATATCCTCCCCACGAACAATCTTCATGGAATGAACAGTTCGGAGGCAACTCCTTCTGGACAAACTATGCCGCCCTTATTGTTTTGAATCCCCGGGTTAAAACCCATTCTTTTTCACAATATCTAGGTGGCCGCCTCATACTGGCCAAACTCACCACTCCTGACTTCTCCTTCTTCGCTGCAAGCATCTACCTGCCAAATGCAGGTCAGGAGCAAAATTGGCTCTTGGAAGAGCTCGTCCAACTCAATCTCCCACGGAATACAGTCCTCTTAGGAGATTTCAACACAACCATAAGTCGCGTCTGTGACTCTTACCCCCTGCAGCAAAGGAACGCCCTGGATCAAGTCGCCTCCAGGATTTCCTTCGCCTGAGTGGCTTTATAGATTTGCTTCCACCCTCCGCGTCTGGCCTAGGTTGCATGACTAGGATCCAGTATGATGGAGGAGCTTTCCAGTCAGCGTCACGCATAGATATGGCACTGATTGGCCCCCTGCTAATTGGCCACGTCTCCTCTCCCATCTCTCGTGACAACCATCTGAGTGATCACAGGTCACTCACCGTTGTCCTCACCACCACACTTAGACCGTCGCGTAGGTTCTGGCCTAGGGTTGCCCCAGCTCTTCTCAACAACCCCTTCACTAAGGAGAAGCTGTCTATGACCATCCGGGAGACTCTCACCTCCCCCCACCCCACCTTCTTGACCACAAGGCTAGATGGGCGGCGACCAAGGAGGGCATCACCCGCGTTGCTTACAACTGTGCCAAAGCTCAGATGACTGCAGCTCGCGCCAGAGTCAAAAGGGCGGAAGCCAGAATCAGACATCTGGAGCGAAACTGCCAGCCTTCGCCCTCTCCCAGATGGTTGGAAGACTGGGAAGCAGCGCAGGAAGCACTCCGCTTGGAGCTCACACTGCAGGAAGAACGGGCAGCAAACTTTACAACATCTCGTTACTATGCTCAATGGGAACGCCCCACCCGCTTCTTCTTTCAGAAACAGAAAGCCCGGTCAACAGCGCAGGATATTAATGCACTGAAGATTGGCACTACAACCACTTCAGATAAGGAGGAAATCACGCAGGAACTACACCGCTTCTACTCCAGCCTCTTCCATGCCACCCAGGTGGACCCATCGGACATCCAAGACTTCCTGTGGCGGGCTCCAGAGCCTCCCATTGACCCACGGGCTGATGAGGCTCTACTGGCGCCTATTTCCATCCAGGAGGTGATGGAAACCCTTCTGAAATCCCCACGGCTTAAAGCCCCAGGCCCAGATGGAATACCCTTCGAGGTGTACCTTCTGGAACCTGCAGTGATAGCCAGAACCCTCCGTGACCTCTTCGCTGCACTCTTGGTGAATGGCGAGGTCCTCCCCGACTTCAGAGGCTCAATCACGACCCTCATTCAAAAGAAGTCAGACCGTGAGAACCTGGCGAACTGGCGCCCCATAGCGTTGATCAACACAGACCACAAGCTCTTCACGAAGCTTCTGGCCAACCGCATCACCAAATGGGTGTCACCTCGCCTCTCCCCATCCCAGCACGGTTTTATTCCGGGGAGGTCGTTATGGGACAACTATAATGACCTTCACGTGACTTTGACTGCTAACTCTCGTAAGGTGAATGGCTTTGTGGCTCTCCTGGATATGGAGAAAGCATATGATCGGGTAGCCTGGAATTATATTGATTCTTCCCTGGCCCGCTTCCATCTCCCACCCGCAGCTAGGCGCTGGATATCAGCGCTCTATGACCAGCTCCACACCAGAGTCCTGGCGCCAATGGGTTTTACAGTGGCAGTACCAGTTGGACAAGGTCTCCGGCAAGGGGACCCCCTGAGCCCTATCCTTTTTAACATCACCCTTGACCCCCTCTTGGCCTCCTTACAGGACAAGCTAACAGGGATTTTAGTCCCAGGTAAAGCCCCCACACGCACCATGGCATTTGCAGATGACACTGCCATTGCATTTGGCTGCCCTGGGGATGTTGCCCTCGCTGCTGTGACCATTGAGAGGTACACCAAGGCGTCCAACGCCATGGTCAACACCTCCAAGACAACAGTTGTGCAGGTCGGCTCCCCCACCTTCCCCCACCATTTGGTATTGAACCTGAGCGCGGTACCTTCCGTCACCTGGGCGTTCTCACCAACCAACAAGGAGTTGCGCTAAAAGACAATAAGGACTTGCTCCTCGCAGCAGTTAACTCCAGGATTGCCAGCTGGAACCGGCGGCACATCACCCCCAGGGTCGAGCTCTGATGGACAATGTGTTCCTCCTCTCCAAAGTCTGGTTCCTAGCGCACGTCTGCCCATTCACAGATGCCTTTTATACGCGGCTCAATGTACTCCTCCGCTGTTGTATCTGGGGCTCAAACCATCCACCAATGGCCCTCTCAACCATTTCCTGACCCTGCAATGAAGGGGGCCTAGGGCTTCTGGACACGCGATCCCACGCCACCACAATCTTCCTGAAGTTCCTATGGCCGATTGTCTGCTGGGACGCGACCCCCATGCCCCAATGGGCGCCCGCCCTCCGCCAGTCAGTGTCAGCAGCCCTGGGTCTTCCTAGAGCATCTCTGACCTCATTAGGGGTGGCTCACAAACCACCCAGGCCATCGCCTAAAACCATCCTCATCCCCCTACTGGAACCAGGCTCTCCTTGCCCTGAAACGAGTAGGCGCGCGGATCCACCATGCCTTCCCATACAGAAGGGAAGGCCCTGGCCTCAGCCCCCGTCGCCATGCAATTGTGCACAATGGACAAGTTGTCACAACTCGCCTTAACCCCCAAGATCGTCCTCCCATCCGCCCAAGACTCCTTGAGCTCCTCCCTCCCTCCTTGAGATTTGACCTTAAGGAATTGTGGAAGGACGTCTATCACCCCATCCTGTCAGCAAAGGTGTCCAACACCTTATGGAGGGTGCTCCACTGTTCATACAGGACAGGGGACCGGACTGGCCCTACCTTCCAGCACCAAAGCTGCCCACGCTGTGTGGAGCCTATTGACTCCCACCTCCATCGTTTTTTCACCTGTTCAGGTGTCGCCGCATTTTGGCCAAAGGCCCGCGCGCTCCTCCATGCTCAGCCCTGGTCTGGACACCCTGTGCAAGACCTCATGTTTGAGCAGACATTGCCTGGTTGCCACCGATCCCTCCATGTCCTCGCCTATGCCACAGCCATCAGGACCATCCATAACTCCTTCCTTCGTGCTGCCTTTGACCAGCAGGTGTGGACCCTTCCACACATGATCACCCACTTTCAGGTACACTTTGAGATGGCCCTGAAGGTCTGCACTATGTCGCCAACCCTCCCCCGCTCAGTTGTCACTGCAGCACGGCTCTGGCGCACAAACCCCCTCCCTTTATTGATGCCTCCTTCCTCCCTTCCCTCGCCTCAGGCTCTTAGGAGCCCAGGCGTAATTCAATAAACATCGATGAATCCCCCCTTGGGTTGGGACCATCTAGTACTAAAAAAAGAAACGCCTAAATGCTAAAGTTTCTTCTCTAGAAATATACTTTAAGGCTCTTAATTTCTTTTAGACACGTTGGACCTAATACCCAGATAACTTAATCAATTCCAGTTGGTTGGTTTTAGTCTAAGCTACTAAATGTGCCAGGGAAGATGTTGATAAAGTTTAAGCTGGAGTTACAGCATAAGTTTACACATAATCAGGGATGTATCCATATTGCTCAGGGCATTAGTATATAAAATGTTAAAATGTTTTTATTCTTGTGATTAGGTGTAGATAGCTAACTTAGAGCACTGTCCTCATTTCAAGGACAAGATCATATTCATTAATTAGGCCTAGAAGGATACCATAAGCGACGTGGTGTTAGACTCAAATTAGTAATGCCATTTTATGTGAGGTGTCAGGTAGCAGGCGTGGCAAGGAAACCTGGCTTCCATTGTGGATGCTTACAAGCCCAGGACACAAGACTCAGTCCACAAGGTACCGCCGTCTTGATAGATTGGGAAAGGTGAAATTGGTGATGATAGATTAGAAATGAGAGTGAATGTAGTTTGATGCTTGAGACATGGCAACGCTCCTTTAGCTTCTTACCAGCTTTTGCTAATAAAAATAAAAGCAGTAGCCAAAAGTGGCATACCCTTAACTAGCTCCAATACTAAAGGGTCTGGCTCCTCCATAAGCCTTAATATCTGAAAGTTGGGGTAGAAATTAATTTATTTAAATAAAAAAAGTAATTTTAAGGTATTATTTTTTATTAATCAGTTAATAGTTAACCCAATAACATACAAGGTGCTGGCTGCTGTGTATTAAACCTTAGAAATGAGGGGTGATGGCTTAGTATGGTACAAATAAATTGAAATGACCATTAATATCTTGAACATTTTTGGTTTTTGCTTCTAACTCAGGATTCTGATTAAAAAAATTTGGTTTTAGATCATCCAAAGTACCTTGGTAACTTTGATTTATGTTGAAGCGTTCAATGTCTAATATATAGCATTATTTCTTAAAATCTACCAGTTTTAGATTCATATGTAGATTGTCATTACCTGAGGCTACCCCAGGTATCATAATTTTACAATTATAAATTCTTTTGGTTACTTTGTTTCTTAATGCGAATTTTCCTTTTTTCTAAATACTTTAAACATACCTCCAAGATAAGAACATAGCTGCTTGATCTTCAAACATAAACTGTGCTGACTCATTGATAGTTTTGTGTTTGGCCTTTGGGTTGGTTGTGGGGTAGGATGGGTTAAACAGGAGGAGTAGCCTCCATAACTCTTACATGCAAGGTAAAACCCAGGTCAATGATCTTGTGAAGAGAGAAACCCTAGGTATGGTGCCCCTCTTAGCCCTTAAGGGGTGCACGGTTCTTTCCATCTTGATGGCTGTGGGAAGACCTCAAGCAAGGGATTTTGATTCTGTTAATTGGTTCTGTAGGGACATTGATGTATGTGGTGCTAACCATAGTCTCACTAAGTGATTAAAACTTACACCTGCTTGAGTGCCTGTCAGAAAGAAATAGTGACAATGGACACCAAGCTACTAATTATAATTGCAGTCAGAACAAGTTGCTCTTCTTTATGCTTGATAACACATTTGAGCGAGCATAAAAAATACAGAAGAACTAAACAACCTCAAAAACTAACACACAGCAAAACCTCAGCTCCTCAGCCCTGCCACCCGCTGCTCCAAAATGGGGCAGTGGTGAAACCCCCTAGCATCTTCCACCCAGTGAAGAAACGCTTTGGAACCAGATTTACCAGTTCTAATTTCTTGGGTAAATACATTTCCCCCAAGGACCTCGCCCTCCAACTTGCACATTCTCAAATGATGCCTTGTAGCCCCATTGTGCCCCCCAAAGCAAGATGCAATTAAGCCTCCAAGGTAACTATTACAACCTTTTCCCCTACAATGACAAACAAATAATAGAATTAGCCCAGGCGCTTATGCAGTCTACAGGCTTTATTGACTTCTGCCCCTACAAGGGGCACTTCGACCTTGGCTTCACTTGTGAAACCAATGCTGCAAATTGCAGCCAACATTCCCCTGGTGTTCCAGGAAACCCCATCCAAACCACTCGCACCCAGTTGCCTGATGACGCCACTCTTGTGGTTCAAATTGCAGGCCTCTCCACACACTTCCCCTTAAAACTTTATACAACAAAATAATTTCTGGGTTGTCATTATATGGCGCTGACCCCATTTTATAATTTGTGGCTCTCAACGGAGTCAACTAACTTGCGGGCCCTCACACCTTTGCAACCATACGCCCAAATTTAAATGAAATTTCCATTTCAATTCCCCATTTCACCGTTGTCCCCTCTGTCCCTGACCACTCTTTCTGGGCCAGAGTAAATAAGGGGCGCACGATCTTCCCCATTTGTTTTGACCTGGATCACTCAAAGTGGCGCTGCCCCACCATAGCCCAAAATAGAGCCCACACACTCGACTCCCCCAAGATGCTCCCGTAGCTGACAAAAACTTTTTTTAAGCAGGCGCAATCCTCCCTCCCCCTCCACACAAAATTGTAGATGCAACTGCCACTGATTCAGTTAATAAGGAACTGACATGCCAAACCACCACTCCCACTCCAACTAATCAGGAGCCAGCATGGACCCCAGTAAATTCAAAAAACCCACCCAGCCACCTAATCCAGCCCAACCATATGCCAATCAACCTATCGTCTTCAACTAAAATCATTAAGCTTAATTGGAGGAAGTTAATGATTTTGGGAAATCCCATCCCCAACTCAGTCAAGGCCTCAGGCCTCAAAATGTACCTAAACGCAGATTATGCAGCTCTACCAACTCGCCATTATGCTCTACGCTCAGATGCTGATGAATTCCAAAGTGACCATCAAATCACCAAAGAGGCTGTTGACTCACCTGATTGTTGCCCCCTCTGAAAGGCTATACTGAAATCAGTCACAGTCTTGGCCAAGGGGGTACCCGCCCCTGTCTTTCCCCCCATGTAACAAAATCATAAAAAAGAATTCCTCTGATTCCAACAAGTTACCCACAAGGCAGTACAAAAAGTTGAAATGGTCGCAAAATTTGTCCCCAAGACCCACATTACCAACAACAACATCGCCACCTTTACTAAACTAGCCAAAGTTTGCATCAAGGCTGAAAAAGCCTTATCCAAATATATCATTACCCACATCATAGCTAAATCTGAGCTTCCTGAGCCAATATGCTACCTTGACCCCCATTTTGAGGATGCACAAATGGCTTGCTCTCAGCGCTCTGCCATACACTGTCCAACACAGAGGAGGAAGATGAGCTTCCCAATCCTGACTCACCCTCACCATGGACACATAGTGGTTTACCACATCTGACCTGGTTGGTTCATTTTAGTTTTTATTTTTATTTTCTGATTTGGTTTAAGTGACGTGCTCATCTCTTTCTATTCATTTAAATTCTAGCTAACTATAAGTTTTGCTCCTTGGAGCTCAGTATTGTCTATCCCTGGTTGGCTTGCCTCAGTGAAATAAAAATTGTAGTTGCAACAGAATTTTGGTAAAATCAAAATGTTTAAAAAGTGGTATTTCATCTGGTAGTGCTTTCTCCCCATTAAAAAGATCAAAATTTTTACAATCAGATTTTAGATTATATGTACAAGATTTGATGGTAGCAATTAAGTCTGATTCCTGGGTAGACTATTTGGGTTGAGAAATTAAATTTAGCTCCAAGAACAATCTAGCATCCAATTTATTAGTTAAGTCAGTATTAGAATTTGTGGTAGACGATAAATTGTAAGGTTTCATCTTTACTTCATAAAACAACATAGACAAAAAAGCAATTTATGGATGATCATGAATATCGGTTATATAGAATGTAACTATTTAAACCTAACTGCAAAGTGGAAGACAGAAAACAGTTGATATGTTGGCATGAAAATTTAGAAAATTTTCTTTAAGCTTCTAATAAGGTCTTCCCAGTTGTAACCAGCTTTTAGTAAAAACAAAAAATCATTTAGCTCTATATCAGATCTACATAGTAGTAAGGCAATAATAGGTCAGCTTCTAAGAAACAATGTTAGTAATATCCAAGTAGCAAGGATTGTAAACCACTGAAATCAGGGTGAAGTATTCTAGCTTTTAATTACTGTGGCTATAGACGTTGGTTAACTTTGAATTATATTTTATAAGTAATTATATAAGAAAGCCTGGGTAAATTTACCACACATGATGCCCACTACAAAGAATGAACCCATTGTTGAAAGAGTCTATAAAAAAGTATGAAAGAAATGTGTTAAAATAATAAAGTTGTCCCTTAAGATTATAATGGTTGGTTTTGTTCATCATGCTTTCCCTAATGCCAAGTTATAATAGAACCTATCTCAATAATTTTAGTATTCAAAATTACCAACAGGGGGTTATAATAATAAATTTATAAAGGGAGTTATATTTAAAATTTTATTTGAGGTGGGCTGACCTGGGGACAATACCGCACCAATTAGGGAAGTAAGAAAATGGGAAAGGAGGATAAAACCTGGAAAACCTCCATGCGTGGTGTATGATAGGCCAGGAATTCCATGGACCGCCTTTGCTATTCTCTATCTCAGTTTGAGGCATTGTTGCTTAAAACCAACACAGTCAAAATCATCCCCTACTAAAAGTCCATTACTGGGATCAAACTTGGGAGGCAGTGGTAGAGTTATAAAGAGAGTTATACTATAGTATAATTTTATTCTCAGCCAGCCATCAATGCTGGGATCAATTAGACTTCCATAGTTAGATTATTCCAATAAAATAGTTTTCAAATTTAATTTCTAAAGTTGAGATAGGTAATCCCATTTCATAGTTTAAAATTTTATCTGTCGCGTTGTCACATAAAAAACTTAATAATTTAGTCAAATATAACTTTTGTTTTAAAGTTTTTAATATTTTTAGTCTTTTTTCAGAATCAGTGAAGACAAAGGAACCACTCAACACTGTTGCTAATTTGGTGGCGTGAAAGCAACCACATAGACCCATAAGGTGAAGAGATTGGTTTGGCCACCATACTCTTCAAGGTGGACCACCAGAGTTTTATGTGCAATTTTTAAAATTGCAACCCACATTTTAAGCAAAGTTATTTCCTTTAATCTGAAAATACACCTGATTATCATTATATCGATAAAACCATCTTTAGCATGATGATTGTTTGCTGACTTAAAGTTAAATATCTTAAGAAACCCCAAGCATTACAAAAGCAGTCTAAGATGAGCTCAATGGTCTGATTGATAAGGCGGTGTAGTGTATAATTATTTTTGGACCATAGTCATAAAGTCATTAGGCTAATAGCTATAATGTCGTAATTGTTCTGAACAACCATCTTTATATTTAAATTCTTTACTTAATTTTATAGTTATTAATATGTTGATAGAAAGTTCAATCAAAATTCTGTTACTTTCAGTGATTCAGAACATCAAAATGTTTATGGATTACCTTACCCTAGAGACTACACTTTCCTATATAGTTAATAATTAGTAGTATTAAATTACTATCAGTTAATTTAAATTTACGCCTCAAATTATGGTAGTTTTTGATTACTATTGAATCATTTATTCCCTGATGGAACAATTGATAAGTCACTAGATACTGGTTACATCGCCCAGCGGCCCTTATACCTGTATGAAGTTATATTTTTGCTATTACTGACTACTTTTCCCTGTGCCAGTGTAAACTTGTTGCTAGTATGTTTTTGCAAGTTTGGCTATCCGAAAATGTCTCATTGATAATTGTTTAATTGCTACCATGGAGTAGATTTCAGTGAAGCCAAAACCTTAGCATACCTGCTTTATCACTCATTATGCAGATCAATTAAAAATACTCCAGTAATACTAAGTTATCAAATGCTTTGAACCAATAGGAATCATATTTGAGCAGGATATCAGCAGACTGCCAATTTATAAAAGAGCTTCTTCTTACTACAGCTTGTTAAAGCTGTATAGGAGAAAAAGACTATCCACCTTAAGCTTTAGAGCCACTTTCAGAAATCAATAGTACATTGTGTTTCTAGTATCAATTTAATAAAACCTATTTAGATGGCTAAAGTTATTTTATTTTTTTCCAAGGTGACTGTCTTCAAATATTACCTTAATAATCTGGTGCTTATCATTATATACTGGTAGCGTTTGACTCTTAAGCGCATTTAAAACATCTGGTGCTCTCCGCATGAAGAACATTTCCAACTTTTTAAAAGACAAGCTGATGAGCTACATTAAGGATCTTTTTCTCAACGATTTAGCATCGCCTATGAATGCTAAAGCAGTTGCCCTCAAGTCCCAGAAAAGTATGTTTTATCTCTTCATCAAGTTTATGATGGAATGATTGGCCATAGTGGCCTGCTTGCTAAAATTGTTTTGAACCAAAACCCCCATGCCTTAATCAAAGAAATTATGAATGACTACCAACGCCGTTTTAAAGGCTTTGGTTGAAAAATGTGTAACATTTTCAGTCTAGCACTGACTGAGAAAAGATAAAAAACCCCAATTAAGTTAGTTTTATCTTAAGGGCAGGGAATCTAATTCTAAAAGTTTGGCTTTTATTTAAATCAAGAATGAGAGCAGTATGAACAATGATCTATGATGGAGCACCACATTTTTTTTAGTTTTTGTGTGCCCTTTAGGCACCAAGTGCAGTCAACTTTGTGGGATAAAACCTGGGGTACTGCTCCCCACTGTACTGGGGCTGCGCAAACCTAAACACCACAAATATGGGCCCGACCATGGGTGGTGTGGCTCACACAACCCCAAAATTGATATATTCCTCACTGTTAATACCGGGTAGCAAAGGCTACCCAGCCATTTCAGAGTTATGCATCCCATTCCTTACTGAGAGGATTGAGACCAGAATGACCCTCAAGTTGGACTTACTTGAGGAAAGAGAATTGTCATAGCTTTCCACAGCTATTTCTAGCCGTCGCTTAACTATGGCCAGGGAGCTTGTTGCCTGGATTCCTCATGAAGGGAAGCAACGATGGTTTCTGACATTCCATAGATCATATATCACTTTCCTTCATATTGCGCACTAGACCCTGAACCCCTCCTTGTCTGTAAGCAGACTTTGAGGAGCATATGCAGTCAAGATCTCTGGCCATGTGAGATGACCAGAGGATAATTTACTACCTGGTTGGTACGCTTCATACCATAGGAGAACACTTCTTCACACAACATTTGCTGCCAGACACTCTGTGAAGATGTGCTTTGAAATTTCTTCCTCTCTGCACACCTTACAGGCATACAGATGTTCATCCTCCTTATGCTTACTCCACTTACATAGAGTCGCCCCATTGACCAAGATGTTACTGCGGAGTTGTATTAGAAAGATCTGAGCTGGTATAGAGCAGCATCCCTTAACCATCCTCCCCCACAGGTCCATCAGGCCAAGTTGCATTTTACAAGTGATCTGGGAAAAGTATGTGAGCATAGCTCTGTCTTTTAACTTCCGGAACTTGGCAGTTGTGAACTCTGAGAGGCAGACATCATCACCACCTTCCACCTTTAGCCAGTCCCAAAGGACGAAGTGACTTTCCCATCTGGGGTATCTCCAGCCTTCTCTTTCTTGAAGGAACACCCGCCAAACCTGCTCTCCGCGACCTTCTGAGCAGGATCCCTCAGCCTTTAATTAATCCAGAGAAGGAATTGCTTCACTCCAGCAAGAAGGCAGTTCAGTTGCTTCCACAGCATCTCATGCCTTCCTTAACAGCACCTTGGAGGCACTGGCAACATTATTAGCTGCTTCTACCCTAAACAATCTTCAGCCATTGCCATCAAGGAGGTCCCCCCAGTGAACCTCCCCAATAAAGTGCTTGAAGGCCTTGCGCAGAAGAAGTTCCATATCCAGTCCCAGGCTCCTCCCCAAATAAGAAATCCCCCAGATCCTTTGGATGCTTTACTCCCCACCCTCCAATTTACCTTTGTTGCCTGTCCAAGCTCTAAAGTAACCCTTCCAATAACCTGGTAGGTTCCCCGAGCTTAGTATGCCATTTGTTGATGCCCCAGTTGACACCAAGATACTTGTTGTTTTTGTCCTTTCACGCCTTAAAAAGTAGTCCTCCACTATTGTATCCCAACAAATGGACTTTCCCTCTCAAGCAACCCTGTGATCCACTTCAGCTGAAGTGCTTGATCATACTACTGACGTTAATCATACTGATGCTCCCTTCTTCACCTCCTGACACAAGTTAGAGTGTCTGGTTTTTGGTTCCCGTCCCTGCCAGATGAACTGGATAATTGAAATCAGTATTCTTTTAATGGAAGATGCCAGCGGTGAAGCAAATCCAGCAATGTACCATAATATGGAATGAATGAAAGATTTCATGACGATGGCCCTGCTCTAATAAAAAAGATTGAGTCATTGCCACTTCCAAGCCATTTTTCTAAGGTCCTCTTCAAGTTTGAGCCAGATTTCATGCAGCGACGCCCGCCCAGGGATGGGGCACCCAAGGTAAAAAACTCCTCCTTGTTGCCATCCAGGCAATCGAGCTCTATGGTGCCACATCCAATGTCACGGTTATGCCATTGGGCCAAGACCTGGATTTTAACAGATTGACCTTCGCGTTGCTTGCGTTTTGGCACAGCTCAGAATGTTCATCACCACCTTCTCCTCCTCCTCAGACGAAACATAAATTCATGTATCATTTAAAACATTGAGTGAGAGTACTCATTGCCATTGATGGTAAGTTTTCTCAGGTCTGACTTCCTGAGAGCCACTTAAAGGGTCTCTATTACAAGAACAAACAACAAGGGAGATAGAGAGTCTCCCTGAAGCAAGCCCCTACACACCTTAAAAGGGTGGGAGAGGACCCTACTGATATTGACAACCAATGAGGCTTTTCCATAAATCGTTTTAGGCAGTCTCAACAAGCGCACTTGAAAACCAACCCTACTTACCACTTTCCAAAGGAACTCATGATTCACCCAATCATACGCCTTCTCTTGATCAAGAAACACTATCCATCCCCTCTTTAGTATACTGTTTACTTACTCACTCTTCTATCTGGTGAAGCAGCATCAGATTGTCAGTAATTGAGAGTCCTGGTATAAACTTATTCTTCTCTTTCCCAAAAATTTCCGTCAAAACCCCCTTTAGTCAATTGGTTAGGATCTTCATTAAGATCTTATAGTAAGCATTAAGCAGAGTCAAAGGCCTATAGTTCCCCATTAGGAAGAAATCACCTTTCTTATAGGATACCACCACCACGCCTTTTGAAAACGCTGACTCAATTGCTTTAGAGACTAGGAGTTAATAGTAGAAATCAATAAGCATTGCAGCCATTTCTGCCCAAAACAACTTGTAGAGCTCAAGAATCAACCTATCCTCCCCGGGAGCCTTGTTATTCTTATCATTGCAGATGGCGTCTGACACCTCTGATTTGCAGTTCTTGCTACAGAAGTGATGCTGAGTCTCCTTTGGCACTACCCCAGTTCGCCTGTGAGTACTTTGGATGCCTCTGGGTCATTCTCTGAGGGGCCCTAAAGGTCCTCATAGTAGGACTTGGCCACTTCAGCCATGCGAGCTGCATCCTTCACCTCAACTACCTCATCACAGAGTGAAAAAGATCCTTGCCAAGGGTCTTAATGCCCCTACTGCCTTGTGGAGTAGAGTCACATTACTGTTAGAGTCCCCATCCCACATATATTTCCTTTGTTTGAGGCGATCCACCATGAAGGCTCCCATTAAAATTTTTATAAAATCCATTTTTGGCCGCGTAGGCAGACACCTCATGACCGCAGCCTTCTTTCAGGTGCTCTTGAAGCTCCTCTCCAAGATCTTATACCTCAAACGCATGACCCCTAGCTGCCTCCCTGAAAATTTCACAAGCCATCTTGAGATCAGCCTTCATCCGCAACTATTTTATGAGTGCATCTGGCTTCCCCACAATCTCGCTTCTCCACCATCTCACCTTCTTCCTCATGATTTCCTGGATTGGAGATCACTTCAGGAGTTCAGGGTTCAGTCTAGATCCCTTTTTCCTGCAGAATAAAACTGAGGGTCTCTGATCTGCAGTTCAAAGGCCTGTGGTACGAAGCACCCAGGATCATGATTACATAAGGATCAACTTTCAGAGAATCAGGAGAGGCTGAGGCACCGATACAATGTCAATGCAGAAGAAATGATCTCCCCTGAACGTTAGTTCACCCAGTTTCCCCCTCCTCACCACGTCCTGCTTTCCACACATCCAGTAGACCAAGGTCAATCATTAAACCGGCCAACTTTTGGGCTCCAGGGTCAGAACCTCAGTTGCCTGAAGCCCCAAACCTGTCATCCCTAAAGAAGACACAGTTCATGTCTCCCCACAGCCCTACTGACACACCAATGCCTTCCTCCTGGATCCTTAGACAAACCTTTTAGAAGAAGGCCTTCCTTTCAGACCCATAATTGGGCGCGTATAAATCTAGAAATAAAATTGATTCCTCTCCAAACAATGATAGTACTGCCACTGCACTTCTAGGAACCAATACACTTTTGTCCATCACCTTGACCTTGTATGCCCACCAGACCAAAATACCACCCTTTATTTTCTCCTAACCTCTTTCCCTCCCCTAAGGGAGAGTCTGAGTTTGATTGATCATCAAGTGGGAGCAAAATGATTGCTTCAGAGGGAACTGGTAAGACCAGTCCTCTTCCACTCCAGGTTTGGACTTAGTTTCAGTGAGGAAGCCTATATCTATCCCATGTTGTTGCAATCTGAGTTTCACCCGCTGCCACTGCCTGAGGACATTCATACCACGCGAATTAGAAAATTCAACCCTGATCTCCATAGGTTAAAAACTAAAGAGGCTATGGTGTTAGGATATGGGTGGTCCCCATCCCCTTCCACCTCAGCTGGTTTAGCGGGACCACATATCTTTCTCCCCTTTCCAGTACTAGACTGGGCTGAGGGTGGTGGCTGCTCGGTCTTAGCAGCCTCCAGAATCTTACCATTACCAGGGTCCTTGACAGACCCCTCCACTTTGGTTGGAGGATTTGGGTTAGAAGGCACTGGCCCACTATTGCTAGCAGGCAACACCTCCCTCAACTATGACTCTTCCCCTACGTGCCTCACGCGCTCTGTCACACTTACATCCCTAATGGTTTCCTGCTTCTTACACAATAGAATGATGGGGAGAACCCCGCCCGTTTGGGAGGCAGTCGTTTCCAAAATGATCTTTGCGGATTAAGACAAAGCGCCACCTAGCTCAATTTAAAGTCTAACAGCTTTCCGCGCCTTCTAGGACTGCTTTGACTCCTTCCTGACCTTCCTGGTATTTTCAGCACCTCCTTCACCACTTCTAAATTGGTGTTACCAGCCACCGCCGCCTCCTTTGCCTTGGCTGACAATTCATCTAGCTTAACCAACACCTTCTTGACCGCTAGCTACTCTTTCTCTGAGGGCACCACGGATGACACCCCCTCTCTAGGACCGTAAGGATTGGCCACTGCCGCAGGAGGTTTAGCCTGGGGATATATGTCTCTGACGTGCCCCTTAATGCCACACAAAAAGCACCTTCCCAGCGGCACCATAGGGACACTTCAGTTCCCCACAGTGACTGGACAAGGTAGCTCCCTGTATGACTTTGAAAGTTCAACTTCCAAAACCCAGTCTCTAAAGCCTGCGGTAAACTTATTCAAGCTACTGTCCTCTGCTTCAAGTTCTTTACCATATTGTTTTCGTTAAAAGAGATCACTTTACAAAAGCCTTTCAGCTGAGACATCATAACCCTCTAGTAACAACAAATGGCACAACCCTCAGAATGAACCTTCTGATCTTGGTGCTAATGTCAAGAAATCTAGCCTCCTCGTCCTTCATGATCAATCCGGCAGCCAAAACCTGTTCCTTTTTAAGCTTAGACTAGAAAGTCATAAGTTTTAACCCAGGAGCCAAATGTGAAATATGGAGTGGGGCAAACCCGCACACCTCAATCATATGGCCCATGAGCATCTCCTTAGCCCACCCAGTCTTAACTTCAACATCGTGAGCCCCCTTGAGGCTCTCCACCATGTTTGCCATTAATCAAAATTGAGGAGCCGGAGTTCCCCGCTTCAAAAAACTTGGTTCTGACCCCAAATCCATTAGTGGCCACCGCCGCAAAGGAGGCCAGAGCCTTCTGTGCAGCAGGGGCCACCCATGCTGTTGATTTGTTAACGCAGTCGGTCTCTCCATTCTGTTTTTGTGACGAAGATTGCTCTCTGGGCCCTTTTTGTGGGAACCATTGCAGCCCTTTTAGGTCAGTCTGTCAATTTGGTACATGAGTGCTCTTACCTTTCGCTGCACCAGTGTAAGCCCATGTAAGCTACTGTCCGCTATACATGTTTCAGGCCAATCTAGAAAACCTCATTACTTATTTTAGAAAGGTGGTCTATAGCCCAGCCAATCAGAATTGCCCACCCTTATCGCTGAGACCTTCTTTTGCAGTGCCCCGCCCATAGGAAAGTTTGTGATAGATGATATGCATGACTCCTGACTCCCCCTTCCTGGCCATATCCCCCCAAAGGAGAGTGGAAGCACCCGCAAGAACAGGTCAGATCATAGTCATTAGCTTTCATCCCACAACTCTTTCAAGCCACTACAGGACCCTTCCGTGGTGCCTCTCTGGGTTCTGGTACTGGCTACTCACCCATGTTTCCAGGGTTTTCCTCAGTAACGCCACGAGAAGGCCCCAGCTTACCCTACATAGCTCCCAGCACCACAAATTTTATAATCTTTTTTATCTACTCAGCCAGGAGATTATAGTTGTTAGCGTTAATATAATCCAAGTCCTTCCCATTAAACAACGCCAAAATATACAGGTTGATATTCAGTGTGATGCTATGTTAGCATCTGATGACAAAGGCAATGGCGCGTTAGTTGAAAGCCCTTTGACTATGGGTTTTCACTATAGCACCCACTAATACTTTGGAGTAGATGGTTATTTCAAAGCTCTCAGCTGGAGATTCACTTTTGCCGCCGCATTTCATGACCATCTTGCTAGGTCAACGACGTCCACTCACCCTACTCAGGCTACTTCAAATCAGGCTGTATCATAAGCCCATGGTCACTTTGTTTTGGCTTTGAGTTTAGACAACCAAAAAAAGTTCAAATTGCGTGTTGCAGCCTTCACAACCCTATGATATAAGTGTAAATTCTTTAATTAATTAAATTTAACTTACTCAAGATTAAAAAGAAAGGAAATGTACATAACTTTATCAACTTGTTTAAAACAAGTGTGTAGGGAGCACCTGAGAACGCAAAAGTTGGCAATCATATTGAATTCCTTGGACTATAATAGTCAGAAATTAGTAATGCCTAAACTTTGTGAAGTCAGTATAACCTACCGCATCATCATGAACTCAGCGTGCAGGAGTTTGGCATATCATAACGAAAAAGAACGAATAAATTTGTTATTTCTTAGTTTTTTATTATATAAGGATGATTCTACTTACAGCTTTTGTTGAACACTGCACCATGAGAATCTTGTGTTATATGAGGATAAGATGTTAAATAACTTTAAAGCTCAGATTGCTCTTTGCCATGCAAGTAAGTCCTATGAGGGACTTTACTGGGTATTATCACTGGTGCTTGATAAGAAACATACAATTTCTCAAATGGTTAGTTATCTTTACCAGAGTGCCATAACTCTTTGAATCACTCAACTAAAGTCTATTATAGTTTAGAAAATCAATAATAGACCTATATTTTCAAAGAAATACTTAAATTAGACTTACAGGCCTTGCTTTGAGCTATCAGATGTTAGTTTATATACTTTGTCACACATGTAAACTGTTAAAGCTCTATGCCAAGGACTGAACTGCTATGATTGTGGAGCCTAAGGTAAAAGTGGTGTGCTCTGATGCCAATGGGACTTTAAAAAAGATGAATTTGGATAAAAAATAGATATTTCATTTCTTTCAACTCTTGTATAGTCTCAAAGATTATGAGAATTGACAATCCTTCACTATGCGCAAAGGACCTTTTAAAACCATGCCGCTTTGTACTTAAGTTCTTTTTTGGTGCTCATTAATTTTGATAGAATTAGATGATTTTTCATCATTAGTTTCTCTCCAGATAATTTAAATATGATGTAGCTGATATCTCGTCACAGCCAATGGACAGCCAACAAGCATATACAGGAAAGATAGAAGAAAAGCTTTACACTCAACAACAGGAACAACAGGAGCTTTCAGTCCCCTCCAGCAATGCCTCAAGATTAGATGAGGTTAAGGTGACCATAATTACAAGGGCTTTACAAAAACAAAGCCTGTTATTATGTGATAATCTACTAGCTTATCTAGGCCAATATGATACTCTTAATGTCAGTTTAGCAAATGCGGCTTTGCCCAGAATGCAAATACACCTATATTAATATCATAGTTTTAGCTCAAAATAAGAGCTATCATTTTAATGGGGCACCAATTATTAGTGTATATACTAAATTAATGAAGAAACCTGTCTTTTGTCAGATTTTGCCGACCAAAATGTCTATGATACTATGGGGTCTCAGAGAACAGCCTCACTAGGAGCATATAGCGCGTTGCCGCTGAATATTAGCTCACTAGTAATTCTGGCTTCTGCCATAGTATTACTCAACCAAATTTACAACTTTCTTGTTGGGCTTCCATTTATAAGCTCGATGGTGTATGCCCAAGGAGCATAAAATTCATTACTTGAGGTCGACTAAGTTGTATGACAAGTATTTTTTTATTTAAAAGAGTTCCAAGTCACCGCTTATGCCTGTCAGCTAGAGTATCCATCCTATAGTAAGTATGGAAAAACGGACTTATTGGGTCATTTACCAAAATGAGATATATAATTAATGACGTTACTTTATTATAGTATATTATAGGTGTTCTCATATGTCATATATAACAATATAAATTACAATAAAATACTAATAGAATTAATAGGAAAGGAATCTGTAAAGGAGGCTTTTAATTAGGAGATGCATTCTTGATGGTGTAATGCCTTTGTATCATATTTGTTGTAATTTGGATTGACCAACCATATGGATATCAAAGTTTTATATCATTAATATCATATTATAACTATTAAATATATAGCAGATTACTTAGTAAAGTTGTTATTCTCCATGCAGTCTCAGTATTTATATGTAGTGGCTAAAATTATTAATTCACTATTAAGCGGATCAAAAATACCCTTCCAGTGCATATCACATTTCCTAAACCTATTAGCATCCAATGATATGTCCTTGTTACTTATATCAGCTCCTATTTTATATTAACGTTCTATCCTACGCTACCTCATTCCGACTTATAAACATCAGTAATAGGGTCTATTTTTATTATAATGGTTAGCCAGTAGTTCAACTTAATCCAGAATATTGGGTTTTTATATGAAAATGCCTCGACTTTATTAGTTCACTTTCCAACCAACTTAAATATCATGAATCAAGCCTGCCAATTCAGAGGTACTTCTTAGTAAACCTGGAAAGTACCAAAGAGATTCCTGGTAGAGTAAACATATCTGAAGAGGATTGTAAATGAAATAGGGGATTTTTTATTGGAGAAACTGAAAGAGTTAATCTAGAAAGGACATTACTATTAAGCTCTGGGCCACTGGAAGTATCCAAAACTACAGTGCGCTCCCTTATATTTTTTATTAAAATAAAATCCTATTTCTGAATATTTGATATTCTTTATTTAGGTCAAGTTTACTTTCTTCATATGGTATCTTGTAATAGTTCTGTGTTTGAGCTGTTCGCAGAAATATGATGCCGCTGTGCTGATTATCACTTGTGGTGCGCACTACATGGGCTTTGCCTTGTCCTCCTGAGTCAAAAATCTTTATATGCATTCTGAAACCATGATTTACCACTCCTTCACCGTGGATGGAGTGCAACCCTTTAAAGCTTTAGTGGCTTCCATAAGGCCCTGCCAAAGTATGCTTCTGAGATTTTTTCAAGTATGAGCAAATGTGAAAATTCACATGTGTCTTCTCTCCAAAATCCTAGTAGGTCATGATTACAAGTAAAAGATTTAGTAAAAGATATGGATGGAGCCATTCACTACATTACTAATATGTATCAGGAGCTTAACTCCTTATGCAAGGAACCTAAAACTCAGGGACTAATTCTAAAGTATCTGGTGAGTAAAGTAGCGCCTTTAAAGAGGATTTTCAAGCCATTAAGAAAATGACGGTTGATAAGAAAATAACATTGCAAACGGAACGTCGTTATTCTGAAATGTTGTACCAATTCAATTTGGCCATTCAGAAAGGTTTTTGCCATTGCAGACAGGGTCCAGTTGTTCTGGAACCCCTGTTGATTAAATGGATATTCGTCCCTCCTTTCTAATCGTAGGTGCCCCTGGTACTCAGATGATACAGCCAATCAACGCTGTGTCACTCCCCCTCCTTTTTAATGGTAACTTGGAAATAAAAAAGGGTCACCGCAGCCCTGAAGCCATGTAAATCAACTTATGCTCAACCCTGTTAATTTAACAAAGCTAACAAGAAGGCGAATGCACAAAAAAATTTCTATTTTCTATTTGAAATCAGTATGGCTGGAGTGCCTGAGGCTGCTAAGTGGGATGTGGCAATGAACTACTTAGACTCTGTAAGTCAGGAGTAAGTTATACCTAAATTAAATAAGGCTGGCATGTCCTACCTTGTCACTTAGTATCTTCTTATCAAAGAGTTCAAAGAGACCAAAAAGATAACCACTTAGAAGATGGAATTTATGAATAGATCTTTTAAGAGAGATGAAACCATTCAAACGTTTGCTGAACTTTTTTAATTGGAAGTGCAGACGATATTCAGGGCTAACGTTAATAATTTCTTTGACGCCCAGATTGACCTCTGACAAACCTGTGAGCCCTACAAAGAATTGTAAGGGTTCTGATACCCGTATTGAATGTGGAAAATGATTTAACACATATGATGAATTATCTCCATCAATGCGCCGTCACTTCTTAGGCGCCAAAGCAGAGTCTGCAGGAGCCTCATGATCCACAATCATGTGACATCTTCTTGTGCAAGAAATATCTTGTCCTTCTGGCCTTTGTATTGATTGATCTGATTTTACTCAGATCACTTTTTATTCTTGTAGGAACTTAGGGCATAACGCCAATAACTGTCTAAAGTTAAGTTCTAGACCTAAGGTTCAATCAATAAAACTTTTGAGTAAAAGACTTATAAATACAGGTTGGAGTAGAACAGGGAATTTCTAATTATGCTCCATTAGAAAAATCTAAATTAAAACAATCTCCAACTTCACCTTCCTTCCAGAAGAAGGCCATGAATGATGTGTATCTTCCGGTGGCTCTGCAAGTTGTGGTTGATGATTTGGTAATTGAGACTAGTTGCTCTTGCAAGAAAAGCAAAGGCAAGTTGTTACTGTAAATAGTGTCAATGCCTTATGTTCAACCTAGAGTAACCTGAGCTTTTTAAACTCTGGTAATATCCTAAAACTTCAAGGGGTCTAAGTGTCAATGCCTATTGAAATTTTATAAAAATTAAGCCCTCAATTAGGCGAAGAGATTCAGATTTGTTTGGATCAAGCAGATACCTTGGAGGTCCGCACAAATAAAGCTTTAGATGCTTACTTTCCCGAGTGTACCTAAATCAATATTGTAGTAAATAAGCTCAAAGTCAGAGATATCATAGACAGTGGGGACCCAGTTAATATTGTGTCTACAAAGCTGGTTAATAGACTGGGCCTCGCGCCTAACCTAAATCATCAAAAATTATATGGTATGGTGGGACCCCATACCACTACGTCAGAAGGAGCCTACAATGCTTTTCCAATACAGTTTGGTTCCTTAGTATCATCTTCTCTTTCCATTGTTTTAGCAAACCAGCAGTATGACTTCCTCCTTGGAACCTCTTTTATGATAACTTGTGGAGTCAAAACTGATTTTAAAGAGAACACACTAAACATCATGGGGAAAACTATGCCGCTATTTTATAACCAGAAGGACAAGACCCCCACTAAAACTCAAGGAGTGGTTAACGTTGCTAATGAGGATGGCATATTTTCCATTTAATATAAGCGGCTGTGTGGCCATACTCAGCGGTTACCTAATCAGGTCATAGAATATAAATATATTATGTTATGAGATAGTCAAAGCCTGACCAAGCCAGCGGTCTACCATATTATTGATGAAACTGAAATCAATTTAAACCTCCCTCAGGGGTTTATGGAGAAATTTTTGCGCTATTGTATTGATCTAAATCAAAATTGGTCGCCGCATTAGGGATTATCTTTCCTGACTATGGCGAGATTCAGGTACTACTAGCCAACCTATATGTTACCCTATTCAGATCCAGCGACATCAACTGATTGTGTTTGTACACCTGCTACCAGTGAATAAATTTAAAATGTTTATGAGTTTGGTCACTTTAATTAACTAAGGCTTAATGACAGTACTGATCATTCCATTTTCTTATTAATTCCTCAGGAAAACCTCTCTGGGGTAACCAAGAAAGATAAGGGACCTAGCGCTGGCTTTTTTCAAAAGGTACAATGTTATTTTTGCATAGGATGACTGCAATTTGGGTTGTACAAAAGATGGCTACACCATATTGACACTTGAAATCATCCATCTATACGCCATCATCCAATTAGTCATTCCAAGGCAGCAGGTGAAATTGTTAATGCTGAAATTGATCAGCTTGTGCAGAATTAGATGTTAGTGCCCATTAAAGAGCCCTTGGGCCTCTCCAGTGCTGATTATAAAGAAGAAAGACGGTTCCAACTGCAAGGTAATATACTAACAGAAAATTACTAATATTACCAAAAAGGACTCATATCCTTTACTACAGATTGAAAATGCATTAGATCACTTGGACGGAGCGCAATATTTTTCAGTTATTAATCTAATATCTGGTTATTGTCAGATAAAGCTGCTAAGAGGGAGCAGGAAAAATGCGCCATGATTATGGCTCTGGGCCTCTATTGGCCTATAAGAATGCCGCAGGGACTATGCAACGCCCCACGACCTTCCAGCGGGCTATGGATAGCATCCTTAGCGATTTAAAGATACCCTTCATTCTAGTTTATTTAGATAACATCAATGTTTATTTTAAAGCATTTATAAATCATTTGCAACACCTTAAGGGAAATTTTTTGGCTCGCTAAGGCTGATCTTAAGATCAAGCCACATAAGTGTGATTTTTTACATAAGCAACTAAAATTTGGGTTTTGTCATTGCCAAACACGTCTTGCGGCCCCAGCCAGCGTAGGTTAAGCAACTGAATTCACATAGCAAGTGATTAATTATTGTGACGTTCAAGTTTTACATGGAATGATATACTATTGTTGTTTGTTTTTTAGAAAACTTTGGAAAGATAGGTGAGCCACTAATGCACCTTCTCAATAATGGAGTACCCTTTGAGTGGACTGGGAACTGTGAATAGCCTTTGATAAACTCAACTTGTCCTTACCATGACGCCACTGTTAATATACCCTAACTTTAATAAGCCATTTATTATTCAAAACAGACGATTTTCTCACTGCTCTTAGGCAGTGTTACTCAACTTGATTCTGATGGAAGTATATACCCGGTTGCATATTGCAGTATGACATTAGATGTTCACAAACGAAACAATTTAATAACTTAGGAGGATATTGGCGGTCATTTACACATGAAAACAGTTTCAGGTTTACATCTACCAAGTGCATTTTACCATGGTAACTGAGCATGCTTCCTTACATTGGTTAATTAATTTGAAAGAGACTGAGGGACGATTAGCTTACTGGGCCCTTAAATTGAAGGCTTAAAATTTTAAAAAACAGCATCAACTTGGCGTAAAACATCAAGATACTGATCTATTCATGACTGCCCACCGTGGCCTTAGTGACCTATGTGGCCTATGATTTATTTAATAAAATACTAACCTATAATTATGACAATAAGTCAGCGGAAGTTCAGTGCTGCTTAGCAAGTTCATGGAAGAACATAGTTGTCCAAATGAAAAGCTTTAATAAGGTACTAGGCAATAAGCGATTATGGATATTTTAACCAATAAAGTAAAAATATTATTATTGGGGACCACAAAGTGACAGGGCATGGCAGTACATGAAAACTTTGAATTATTAAAGCAGCAAACTTTTGTGAATCTATGAATTTTGGAGTCCATGAGACCATCCTCTGTTGTACTAAAATGTTAGATGGAAGGACCTTATTTGAAAGCAACCCCTTATCAACAAATTTAAACCCAACTTTGCAGGCATACCACCTCTATTGATGTTGTAGACCCTCTGGCTAATACGTTGGAACAATTTAAATACATAATGGTGGCCATCAATCACCTAACTAAGTGGGTTGAGGCCAAAGTGGTCCAGGATTTAGGTTTCTTGATGAAGGCTGTGTTATATTAGAGTTTATTACTTTTGGCATGGTTGCACCAAGTTTTTGTTAATGGATAACAAGCTTAATTTCATGTCTCAGATTAATTCCAAACTTAAAGATTTAATGAGTATACATTGGGTAATGTCTACACCTTGCCACCTTGAGATTAACGGCACCATTGACCAGTAACAGTACTCTTGTTGAAATCAATATAGAATAATTATGCTGAAGGCATCTAGCTGAAACCTTTTCTTGCAAACCACCATTTTCTCTTATAATATATCATATCACTTGCCACGGATCATTCATCATTTGCTTTACTTTATGAGAAGCAACTAGCGCTTCCCCAATTTTATATTCTTATATAAGTCAAGAGACCGTGACTACTATAAAGTATTTGGAAATGCTGGCGCATACTTTAATTAAACTATAAAGTGCTTCATATTTCAATGCGCTAGGTTGAAAAGAATCCTATGAACTGTATAATGCTGGCTGGCGGCTTTACCAAATTTTTTTTTGGGAATATCATTTTTATATTATGATAACCATGTTCTTAAATAAACTAGCAAGCTGGAGCATATATGGAAGGGGCCTTTTAAGATCATCAAGAAGATATCTAAAGAAGCTTACACTCTGAAGGATTCTGTTAAAGGTCGTCTTATCAACTGGGTGCATGTAAAGTTCTTGAAGAAATTTCAGCAGAGTTCTGGGTTGATGGCTTCAAGTTTAATGATCTAGATGACCCCCACACTTCTTTGCTACTGTGTTTGGTCAAGTGGGGGGAAATATTGTAATCAGATCTGAAAAACCATCTGGATTCTACCATTTGATATCTCTAATCTCATACTGTAACTACTAAGTAGATAGTGGGTTTGATTGGTATAGTTGTTATTATGCAACGCGGCCTCTTTGTTTATAAGTAGTGGCCTTAATTATTAATAAACTATTAAGTAGATCTATAAAACCCCTTTGGTGAAGTTATCATTTCCTAAACCTATTGGCTTATAATTCTGTGGCCTCGCTACTTATATCACCACCTATTTTATTTTAGCATGCTATCCTACGCTACCCCATGTCTCCATAAAACCATAGTAATAGGGACTTAAATTAATATGGCAGTTAGCCAGTAATTTGAATTTATCCGGCATATTTAATCTTTATATTGAAATGCCTCAATTTTAAGTAAAAGCTTTCTGAGCAATTTGGAATTTACAAATTTAGTTTGCTAATTTAGAGGTGCTGCTTAGTAACCCTGGAAAGCACCAATGAGATCTCTAGTAGAGTAGGCTATCTGAAGTGGATTATAAATGGGATTGGGTTTTTTTCTGAAAAAGATGAGAGAGCCAATATAGAAAGAATACCAATAGAAAGCTCTGGGCCACTAGCATTATAAATTACTACATTGTGCATCCCTTTTTTAATTAAATAAAACCCCTATTTCTCAGTATTCAGTTTTCTGTTAGTCTTTGGTTAAGGTTGCTGTCTTCATACAGAAGCTTGTAATTGGTGTGCTTTTAACCTGTGTGCTGTAATTATGACGCTGCTGCACCAGTTTTCACAATATTTTTGATAGGGCAATAATGGTTAAGTAATATCTAAGTCAGATGAGGCTGGGTTTCACTTAGGTTAATTATTAAGAACATTCTTGATTCTTACCCTTTTCTGTGTTCATCTTAATTTGCTGCCTCAAGTGCTACCTTGAGTCGCTGTCACCTGACATTCTGATGATTTATCATTTTAATGAAGCGGTACTTCATCTCAGGGTATCTTAAGCTCAATTTAGTTTGTCAGGATATTCCTAGAGTCAAAATAAGCTGTGATGACTTTCTTTTTCTCTAAATCTTCCAAGGTAATTCCAAACACCTTTTTTGGGTTCAGGTATCTATATGGCTGATGGAGTCTAATGATTGATATCCTTCCCAGCATTGCCAATATCAGGATATCTTAAATCACCCCCTTCAAGATAGAGGTGGGTGAGTACTGATGCGAGAATCAGCTATGAACACGTTTGATCTCTACTCCAGTTTTAAAAGACTTATTTAATAATTATCTCCGCACTAGTATGTGATAGCATATGGGCCATCCCAGATAAGATTTAATTTTTCTATTCAGAACACTTTTTAAATGTATTAATATAGGACTAAGTCTGATACTCAAAGGCGGGTAAAGGTTGGTGAGTTGTATTTTCTCTTAGCCTTCCCTTGTAACTGTCTTGGCTATATTTGTCATTTCCTCTGACTGAAGTTTTATAATCTTATGAGCTAGTCTGCTTGGTACTTTCTTGGGTTCTTCAGTATTATCACTGGTAAGATCTTGAGCTAACAAAGCTGGGATCCCAGGTTCTTTTCTTTATAAGGCCTTGAAAGGAGACATTTTGACAATTTGATATTTACTTATATATAATCCATCAAAACACTTGTGAAGTATTGGTACCATTGTAAAAGACCAGTAGTGGCCATTTTGCATAGTATTAAAAAAAATATCAATTAAACTTTCTAAATTCCTATTTTGTTGATGGGTTATAAGATGGTGAGAATAATTATTGAGTTCCCATGCTCGTGGCTAAGATCCTCACAACTCTTGAAGGAAAGTTTTTCCTATAATGCATAGTAGAACCTGTGGGTAGCTATGGTGTAGTAAATATGTTTTGATAAAAAAAATTAGCAGTAGCTTTAGCAGAATGCGCAGGAATGGTGATTGCTTTGTCCCACATCATGAAATGAATAATCCCACTAGGATGTATTAATTTCCTCATGTGGATTCAGGTATTGGACCTATGACGTCTAAACTAATAGTGTGAAATGGCTGTTGAGTGATCATGGGCTGATAATTGTACTTAGCCTCATGTACCGTCTGTTTTTTTACAAGTGATGAAAGTGTCTAAGTCTTTTACTACAGAGTTTAGTATTCCTCCCAAAAATATTGATCCTTGATCCATTTGTATTTTTTCCTGATTCCTCCATGTCTTGAGATTTTGTGGTTTACCATTATAACTGGTACCCATTCTGAAGGTCATATGTAAGGTAGCCACTATTTCTGACTTTCTTATATAGCAATCCTCAAAGAACTCTATATATTTTGAGCATGGGGTTTTATCCTTTTTAGATTGGTTCATCTTTGTCATCCAAAAAGTTTGACTTCATGAGTAGGTCAAGAACCGTTCAGCTTCGTTTTATTTATATGTTGTAGGGACAATCTGGTCATTCTATATACGTTCATTTGCTTTATTCTAGCTCGATGAACAATGCTCATGTTTTAGTGCTGAAGTTTGAGAGACCAACAAACTATTCTTCCTGTCAATCTTTCATGTTTTGCAGCCATTTTTTATATTCATAGTCTGTAACAATTGTAAAGTTTGTACTATACAATAAGGGCTAGAATTGTTTTACCCCAAGGAGAACACAAAAGCACTCTTTCTTTGTGACGCTGTAATTTCGCTCAGCTTTTGGAAGCGTTTTGCTATACTAGGACACCAGATGGTCAATTCCATAATCATCTAGTTGCGAGAGAATAGCTCCTACAGCTAAGTCAGAGGCGTCTGTAAACAAAATGAATGGCTTCCCATAGTCCAGATGTCATATAACCAGTCTTCTCTTTAACAAATTCTTCATGGTCTTGAGAGCAGTTCTTTGCTCTACTACTCACATAAAAAGGGTGTTTTGACATGAAAACGGATAAGAGGTTCAGTGAATTAAGCGAAATAGGGATAAATTGATGGTGATATCCCATCATTTCTAATAGTACCTGTATATCTCAGAGGCTCTTTGATTTAGGAAGCTTGGAGATTAATTCAAGCTTATAACATAAGGTTAAATTTCTTCCTGCGAAATGGCATGTTTTTGAAATTGCAGTTCCTGCTGAAAAAATGTACTCTTTTCAAGTTTATGTTTGATATGGTTTCTTAGTCGTTAGAATCTGAATTATGATCCAGATGATTGATAAAAAATTTTAAGAACACTGTTAAATCATCTAGATATGATCACACAGCTTAGTTGAGATCTTGCATGATGTGATCCATTGCCCATTAAAATGAGATGGGAGAGTTGCATAATCCCTGATGGAGCTGGGTAGGTTGAATTAATCCTTCTGTGCATATCAACGCGCAGTTTTCTTGGTCTTCGGTAACAGTTACATCTACCAATAGCCACTGGCGAGGTTCATTGCAGAAGTAAATTGACCCAGAGAGTAAGGATAGAGCGTCGTGAATTCAAATTAATTGGAGAGCTGTCCTTCTTTGTGAGGATATTAGCTTCCTGAATCCATCATTTTTCTGTGACCACCAATTTTATTTTTGAAAAGAGATAGTGGGGACGAACATACACTTTTAGAGGGAACAAGTAAGCTGACATCCAATAGTTTCTTGAACTCAGCCTTCATGCATTGCTCCTCTACCTTTAATTTCCTATATGGTGTTGATCATATGGGGTTGAGTCTCCTACATTGATACTATGTGTACAGTCTTTCATGTGACCATAGTTGACAACTGACAAAGAGAAAACTTATTGATTGTCTTTAAGTTGTTGATGTGCTTTCTCAAGTTTCTCCTAATTTAACTTATCAGATATTTGGACTTCATCATGGCACAAATTAAATTATCAATGGGTAATCTAAAATCAAGGTAAGTACCAATGAATGTACCTTGTTAATTCATCAAAAGAAAGTAATTGACCTTTACCAATCTCTTGATGGTTCTTGGTTAAGATATATTGGTTAGATTCCCAGATTCGTAGATCAATAACCACTGATAAGCTGAATTAAGGATTACTATAGAACTCTTTATTCAAATATACTGACTCCTTTATCACTATTGATACATAGAAAATAATGCAGGCTTTTTTCAGGGTTATGCTGGTAGAAACCACTCTTTGTTCTCCTGGTCAATCATAACTCTTCAGTAGCATAAAATGGAATGCCTTCTGCTGCATTCACTGAGCCATGGAGTATATCATACTTCTTCCAGAGGTAGAATATCATAAAGGCAAAGTGAAAACAAAGTATTTGAATAGACAATAGTAATAAAATAAAATGTTCTTGGTGGAGTCTTTATATCCAGTAAAAAGAAATTTCATAGTTGAGGAGTGATAAATATCCTTCTTTCAGATTGATGACTCCTTTTATTTAATCAAAAATTGTATTCCAATATATATCATAATGGATATTTTCCAGGGCACTATGGGAGCTGGTAAACCTAACTTGCCAACTTAAATTGGCAGGGATGAATATGCACATTTCGCCTTAGTGTTGTTTGGACCGACAGTGGTATAACCTTGAGTGTATTCAAGGTTGGGGACGAGCTTTATCTTATTAATGATGCGGTATGAGACAACATTTATAGGGGAACCCATATCAAGGTAGCCATTGATTGGACCTTCTGAATTATCACAGCTACTATTGGTAATGGTATTTCCAAACTTTGGAGGGAGGGATAACCCCTCTTTAAGCGTAATGTTGCATTGAGCTTTTGAGCAGTCTCAGGATAATTCACGATCTATAGTAGACTGTGCTTGCTCAAAATGGGTTGGATCAACAGGGCAAGTTATTTTATCAGCATTGCGAGCTGTACCAATTACTCTGGAGCAACTGATACCCTGAATGAGATAAATGCCTTTAAGAACCTGGGTGTCATCGACATTTTTCAGCATTCAAGTGTTCTAGAATGGTGAGCTCAGCAGGTATACCTAAAACATAATAGCCATTGTCCTCATAACCCTCTTCAGAGTCCCTGATGTATTATTTTCTCAATGCACGCAAGATGATTAATAACTAATAATTTGCTTTCAGGTACTTTATTCAGTTGAGTTTAGTTGTAGCTGAACCTAAGCTGACCGATTTTTTCCCTGCATGGAAAGGGCGGAGTACTTCTTAAAACATAATATCTAGTATGATTTTTTTCTAGCAGTAGTTACATTTGGTCTTCTACTCTTTATTAAGCTTTGCTTCCTCCACTGTATACACTCTGGGTTTCATGGAACTTTTTTGAGAAGACTTTTGTTTGTGTATATCAACCGCATTGAATAAAGCTTCTTTGACGTCTAAAACAGAGCGGAAGCTTCGTTTTACAGATGTAACATGCATGGCTAGGTCAGGGTTACTATGGAAACTGGCAATGAAGGCAGATACATATCATCCAGTGGAAGCGTCTTTGAGGTCAACAGCATCTGGGCTGTGATATAAAAGTGATCCACAAATGAAGCCAGGGTTTCATTTTGGCATAGTGGAATTCTCATGAGAGGTTCGTTTCTTCATACTCAAACTTTTCTTGAAATCGAATTTTTTGATGAGCGCTTCCTTCACTTCTTTCCAGGTATTCAGGTCATCCATATGTGGTACCATAACCTCTTGAGCCATACGTATTAAACAATATAGAATATGCTTATCCATTTGAAGATCAGTTGCACCTTCTATCACGGCTTCATAGACATAGAGGAAGATGTGATACTCACTTCGCCAGGTGTAAAATGTCCTTAAAAGTAGGTTTAAAGTTAGTAGCCTCCAATCTTGTGAAGACATGTACTATGAGAGCTTCAGATTTAGTAATTTTGGTATGAGTGTCGTTCTGTTCAACTTTATATGTAAGTCACCATATTTGATCCTGTAAGGGTTAATATGTTGTTCCATTTCATACAGAGTATGTATTATTGTCATCCAGCAGTTTAATTTTTTCTTATGAAGCAACTTTATCATACTTCAAGTTCTTAACGCAGATGTCCAGATTGTGAATTTTTTTTGTGAGTGAATGATTGGTAAGTTTACAAAAGCTTGTTCACATCCTCTTATACTCCCATTCTAATTAAGTCATTCTTACCCTCTTTGCATTCAGTGCTCTGAGGAGGCTTTTCAGTAATGGATTTCAGCTCTTCTGCGAGAGTGGTCCAGCATTGCCAGCTTCATTTAGGCTACAGTAGATTTGATTTATATCTTCTTATCTAGGCAATTTACCTCTCATGTTGCTCTCCAATTTGTTGAGCCGCTTGGTAATGGAATGAGTAGACACTTGAGTTGCACGGGATGGTAGATACTGCATTACATAGGCTGCTAAAGAAATAATGTTAAGTGGTACTGATTGAGGCTCAGAGTTTTGATATACCTTCGGCTCATCAATTTTCTGTGATGGCTTGCTCTAGCTGGGCCTCAAGGAGCTTGATCTGTTGTTCTTTGATATTACGGCTAGTGGAAGCTTGGGCCTTCATTTCACCATGGGCTTTGGATTCTTGTCTTAAGAGCTCTTGGACGAAGACAACAAGTAATCTCTTTGTATTTTTTGACTCTATAATTTCCTTTAAGGGAAGCTTAATAGCTATCTCCATATACTTGGTAACACTGAATCAATGGTCAATATTTGGTTATGAAATTGAATGATATAGGAATGTTTCACTTTGATCTAGACAGCGGATATTTCCTATACTCTGCAATTCTAAATTATATACCTGTTTATATGACACTTGTAAGGCCCCTTGGTATTGATATGATGGTGAGTTCCTCGTTATGAACTCTTAATAATTGCATGATTTGATAAGGCGCAGGGTGTACAAGTAGCATGATATAGTTATATAGATTTTTTTTGGACTTATTATCTCTGGGACAACATATGAATCAAATAAAGGTTCATGAGAGTCCTGACCATGGCAAATGCCCTTTCACAACATGCGCTTTCTCTTGGGTTAATGACTAAATGAAATAAGTTTCAAACTCCTTTATAAAAAAAATCATGTTATATGATGAGATATGAAATTTTCTGGATTATCTTAAACTTCTTCAAATGTGATGATGGACGGACTTCCCATTTTATCATATTCCTCACCATTTCCATCGTGCACCCAGCGGTTTACACTATCAATTGGGATATATTACATGATGCTATCAATTGGGTTCAGGTATCAATAAGCATTGGCTGAGCCCCTGTAGTGAGCAACAGCCTGTAGGGCTTCCATTTTTGAGCCTGATACTGCTGTGCCCAAGAAGTCCGAAAGTCAATAAGAAAGCATTTTAAGATTTTTTGACTAGTATAATATATATTTTTGATGGTGCCAAGTCACTCTTAGACTCCTTCAACTAGAGTATCTGTATTTTGGTAAGTACAGCGAAAGGGACATAATGAAGTTAAGCACCAAAAAGAGGTATAATTTTCACATAACTTTATTGTATTATAATATATATTTTTTATACATTACACTTAATATATACCCCATAAGTAAAGTTATTGGTGAATGAATAAAGATGAATCCAGATGAGAGACTACTGGTAAGGCGATGCATCCAGATTTTATAACGTCTCTGTAGCATTTTTTGATAGAGAGTAAAGATTTGTTTAATCTACTAGATTAGATGAGGCTTAGTGCTTAGGTTAATTGTCAGAAAGATTCTTGATTCTTACCCTTTTATTGCTTCATCTTAAAAAACTGCCTTATTTGCCATTTAGTGTAATAATCACATGAAATTATAATGGTACTTCATTTTGATCTGACCAGAATTCATCTTGGGGTATCTTGGGTTCAAATTTGGTCAGAGGGAATTATCCTTTTATTTTGTCTGAGGCAAGCTGATCAGGGGATGGACAATACTGAGCTCTGAGGAGCAAAACTTATACTAACTAAAAGTTAATGAACATAAAGAGACAGGCGCATCACTTAAACTGAATCAAAAATAATAAAAAAACTAAAATGATCCAACCAGGTCAGATGTGGTAAACCGCTATTGTAAACTTTTGGGTAGCTTACCGCACAGGTTGGTTTTAAACTTAATAAAAAACTAGCTGTATGGTGACAACTAGAGGGTTGAGTCTGCACAACAAGTGGCAACGAGTCCACTCTGGTAACTCTATTTTGAGAAAAACAACTAGGGACTTTTATTCCCTTCAATCTTCAATTTAGAAGTAAATATACTAATAATATATCAGTTGAATTCTGTTTTTTTATTAGAGAATACTAGGGGTTTTTATAGGCAAAAGGCGGACAAATTTTCAGATAATTCTCTAAAATCAACTGAATTATCTCCTGATACTTCTAACCCATGGGATTAACTTCCAATGATGGCAATTGCCTTCGTTTTAGTTAGTCCTCAGCTGATTAACATTTCACAGATCTGCAACCATCCCCATGTGTTAGGTACTGTACATTGATGGGCTGTGGGCCTTGTTACCTGATTATGACTACTAGCTACTGCCAAAACAAGCGTTAAAACACTTCAGTAACTTCGTAAAAATGACCCTAATTATTCAGATCCACTGTATGAATGATCCACTATGGCAATCTGACTATTGGCAAACAAACCCTCATCAAAACTGCCTAATTAACATTGTTGGGCACGATGCCTGACAAAATAAAGATCAAAACCAATCATTGAATTATATTCTTTGGTTTATTATAACTAACAATTTATTCAGGGATAATCCCAAAAAAATACTAATTGAAACCAATTGTCAATTTTATATCATTTAGTTAATTTTGACCAACAATTTAGTCGGCAACCATTGCCAAACAATAGATTGCTTTTAACAATCTTCGAAATTTTAATTGGCAAGTGAGATGGATAATGTGCTCAACCAAATTTTCAACAGTTATGCATCCATAGTGGAGGATTAGTGAGTATCAGGAGGTTCATCTCCCTCCTCTGTGTCAGACAGTGTACAGCAGAGCGCTGAGAGCACATGCATGGATGCATCCTCAAAATGGGGGTCAAGGTATCAGAGTGGGGCTTGCAGCTCAAATTTTACTATGAGAAGGGTGGTGTTATATTTGGATAGGGCTTTCTCAGTCTTGATGAGAACTTTGGGAAGAATGGTGAAGGTGACAATATTGTTGCTGGTAATGCAGGACTTAGGGCCAAATTTTGCGACCATCACAACTTTTTGTATTTCTTTGTTGGCAACTTGGTGGAATTGGAGAAATTCATTTTTATGAAATTGTTGCTTGGGAGGAAGGACAGGGGTGGGTCATTCCTTGGCCAAGACTGTGACTGATTTTGGTATGGCCTTTTGGAGGTGGTGACAACCAGGGGAGGCAACAGCCTCTTTGGTGAGTTGGTGTTCACTTTGGAATTCATCAGCATTGGAGGATAGAGCATAGTGTCAAGTTGGAAATTGAGCTGCATAAACTGTGTTTAGGTACATTTAGACGCTGGGACCTTGACCAAGTCAGGGATGGTATATTTCAAATCATCAACTTCCTCCAAATAATTCAGGGATATTTGTTGAAAATAATAGGATGATCTTCATATGGGTGGGTTGGGTAGGGTGGCTGGCTGGGTGGGTTTTTTACCTTACTGGGGTCTATGCTAGCTCCTGATTAGTTGGAGTGAGAGTGGGGGTTTGACATATAGGTTCCTTAATGGTTGAATCAGTGGTAGTTGCATCTACCATTTTGTGTGGAGAGGGAGGGAGGATTGTGCCTCATTCAAAAAAGTTTTTATGTTGGCAATGGGAGCACCATGGTGGGTTTGAGCGTGTGGGCTCCAGCTTGGGTTATGGTGGGTCAGCGCTGCTTTGAGTGGTCCAGGTTAAAACAAATGAGGCAGATCTTGCGCCTTTGTCTAGTCTCTGGCCCAGAAAGTGTGGTCAGGGAAAAGGGGACAACGGTGCAAATGGTTTCAAAATGGCAATTTCAGTTGATACTAGGCGTACAATTGCAAAGGCGCGAGGGCCTGCAAGCTGGTTGGCTCCATTGGGACCCAAAGTTTGTAGATTGGGGTCAGCGCCATATACTGACAATTTAGCTACTAGTTACATATATAAAGTAATGGGGGAGGTGGGAGGAAAACCTGAAAATTGAACCACAAGTGAGGTGTCATCAGGAAATTGGGTGCAAGTGGTTGGGATGTGGGTTCCTTGGAACACCAGGGAAATGTTGGCTTCAATTGCAGCATTGGCTTCACAGGTGAAGCTGAGGTCAAAGTTACCCTTATAGGGGCGGAAGTTGATAAAGCCTTCAGTCTGCATAAGCACCTGCGCTAATTATATAATTTGTTTGTCGTTGTAGGGAAACAAGTTGCCATATTCAACCCAGAGGAAAAATTGCACCTTGCTTTTAGGGGGCACAATGGGGCTACAAGGCACTTATTGGGAACGTGTAAGGTGGAGGGCGATATCCTTAGGGGAATGTATTGACCTGAGGCATTGAAGGCTGGTTGACCTAGTCAAAAGTGTTTTCCTGCTGGGTGAAAGATGCTAGGGATTTCGCCATTGCCCCATTTTGGAGCAGCGGGTGGCAGGGCTGAGGAGCTAGGGTTTTGCTTTGTGTTAGTTTTTGAAGTTGTTTAGTTATGCTGTAATTTTTAAATTTGCTAAAAGGTGATACAGAGCAGAAAGAAAAGTTCTGATGGAATTATCCTAGTATCAATTGAGCCTTACAAACTATTGTTTTTTATTATTAACCAATGTGACTTAGATTAGCCCTCTTCTTAAGTCTATTCACAATTCTCCCAAGGAAGTCAAATGCTCAAAATTCTTCCCAGCTTGTCCAATATCCAGATATCCAACATGGCCATCTCCTTGAAACTGAATGATGAAGGCTGTCAAGGTTCCAACTTGAATTGAAGATTTGAGTAAATTTGAAGTTGGAATTTGAACCTGATGTAAAGGTTAGGTCAGAACATCTATCAGGGGTAATCACCTGAATAACTTTTTTTAGCCTCCTGCTATAGGTCCAAACATGATTTAAAAGGCAATTAAATCCTATTTGAAAAAAGTAACCAGAATGTCATAGATGCCCCTAATTGAAATCAGTATAGGGTCATCTTGGAAGTGCAAGGAGATTTTACCCAAGAAAAATTCCCTGATATCCTATACAATCCTGTTAGGATGAAAATTTAAGAGATGTTTTATTATACTAATTATTTTTTGGGTATACTAAATTAATGAAAGATACAAGGATACACCCTATAAGGATTGCACCCTTTAATTAAAACCTCATTTATTATATTAAAGTACAACTCCTAATACCTTGCACTTGGGGTTTCAGTTGCCCTGAACTCTATTTGGAAAATTGTATTTATCTCTCTCGTCCTAGCATAGATGTGCTCCCTGCCAGGTCACCCTGAGTTCCCTGCTAAATCAGTTCTATAATGAACAAGTTTTGGCTGATCTACCCTCTTCAGTATGAGGGTTGAAACATCAAGTGCTTGCCACCCAGCAATATCAACTCAAGCATCGGAACACCTATGACCAGTTTAGTAAATTAAGTAAAGCAGCTTCCCTGCTCTTAGCCACCAAAAGGGCACTTTGATCCGCCCATAAACGAGTATATTTAGTTATTTAGAGATGTAAACAACCTGTGGAATCACATGGAAGCTCTCAATGTTCAAGTATATGGGGTATGTTGTTTCCTCTTCAGCGGAAGGGCACCCTATGATGTCAGTCCATGTCATTCAGCCATCAACCCCTCACATTACACTTTTAGACCCTCCTTCAAGGAAAAGTATGTCCTGGAGGAATGGAGCATCTTATCCTTCATGTACTAATATGAAAGTGCAATGGAGGAAGATACTGATCACCAATGACTCATACATTTGACCCACTGCCTTAGACGCTTTAGAACAAATTTTTAATGGTTCCAGTTAATGACCTGCTGCACCTGGGATGAGGCCAAAGATGCTATATTTTGGGAGCTCAGGGGTGACCAAACCCTAGTCAACCTGAAACAGGCATCTATGGGTTTAGCCTTAACCAGGGGGACCTATAATGAGATCGCCCTAAGTTTTTATCTCAAGGCCCAGTCTTTGGTTGCAGTAAAACGCCTCACGCTGGATGATGCTATCTCTGCTTCTTTGTTAACCTTCAAAAACATTCCTGACGTTCAACTCTACCTTACAGCGCTGAGGCCTCAACTTACGTCCCTCCTTCATATTAAGGAAGCCATTATGGAGATATCTCCCAACTTTATTAAACCTCCTAGGTTACCCAGTCCTAACAATAAGTTGCAGTCTCAGGTTTAAGCAGCACCATCATCTGACTCTACCACATCTAACTTATAATGCGCCTTTTTTAAAGGAATCACCCATGCTGCAAACCACTTCCTTCATCTTTTTCTCTATAAGGAAGCAAAGTTTTGGTCAGAATAGGGCAAGAGGCTACCTCTGCTGACATTGATAAAGTACCCCAACTTTCCCATAATAGGCTATTATCTCAGGTTGCTTTATTAGCTGACATTCTAAAATCGATGTGCCTCTTACTATCCAAGGCAATAGAGACCTTAAGCTGTCCTAATTATAAAGGTCAATTACTCAATAGCATTCTTACAGTTAGCTTTTTAGCGAGAGCCAAGCATTAACCAACAAAACTTTTAAACAAATTAATAATCCTTGAGCCTGGCTAAAACATAATCTCCACTAACCTTGCTACAATACCCTAATTATTGTTTATTAGCCATTAATTTCCAATTATGATCTTCAGTGGTACGAGTGGTAGTAGTTTTACAAGGGTAAAGTCCTGACTATAATTGATACTGAATGCCCAGTTACCATTGTATCCTCTCAACTTACATAGAAGATTAAAATGGCTTATACTTGAATAACAGAGATGATATGGGATGGTGGGGAAACTTTCTACTAAGGCGATTGGGGAATACTCTGCTTTACCTCTCTAGTTCAAAAAAGCTTCGGTTACCACCCCTGCTATAATTTTAGAAAACAATTTATGAATTGCTAGTTGGAGTACAACTAATGCGGTAATCTTGACTATATAACTAATAACAAAGAAAGATACCTCATCTCTTGGGATACCGGATACCATTAAGACTTGATCTCCCAAGAAAAAAAGGTTCATAAAAAATGTGCCTGACTTGTCAAATACCTCAGATCTATTTGCAAACTAGATTATCAAAACTTAAGGTGTAAAACTAAGTTACCCTCAAAAGCAGTAAATGCCAAGGATGGGATACCTCTGTATCCCCCCCATTAATTCAACATACCACCTGGCTCTCAAGTTTATTATGGACTCTGGGATTAATCCTCATCCCCAAAATAAGTTTTGGAGTTGTATATACATCCTATACCTTTATTAAAAAACGTTGAGCTAACTGGTATTTTAAATCCCTCTCTATGGAATTGCCATTTCCATCTTGTTATAAATTTATCTAATCAAACTCTCCAAGTTCTTCGGCATTTTCTCATCACCTATGCTAAACTCTGCTTTATTAAAGCCTCTACCATTGTAAGCATTTATGGTACGCTATAGGACTTAATTTTGATTCCTTAACAAACATAGGTCTGATAAAAAGTAAAATTAGTGATGAACTTACCCCCAATGAACTCCAGGATGTTGAAGGCCTCCTTGAGGAATATAACAGTATATGTCAGACAATTACAAGTCCAATATTGTACTAAGTGTGATACAGGTTCTAAAAATAAATAACATTGGCCATAAAACCTGGTTCATTTTTGGTGGACCCCGCAAATTAGGGTAGCACCATTAGTCCCAATCCTCAGCTGAATCATCCTATGGCTAGTAGCAGGGTAACGCCAAACTTATGGAAAAATTGAGTGAGTTGTTCTGAGGGTCCTCTACAACTCCTTGTTAACTTAATTCAAGCACCTACCCCACAACCATCCCCTTTTAAAGCCTTTGAGGGGATTACTTCATATACAAATATTTTCTCACCCAATGATTGGGTGAAACTTATTAAATCCTTGCCTCACGGATTTATCCTACCTGCTATTGACCCTCCATTGGTCATTCTGTCAAAGCAAGTTGAGTCTTAAGACCCCCAATAGCCCAAAACCTAAAATTACCTAATACAGCTATTCCTAAACTAATCTGAAATCTGTGCCCCATTTCAATTTAAGCCATAATAAGTCTAAATACCAAGCATCAATATCTTAAGAGGGTTTGCTTCTTGACCCCTCAACTATTACTAATAAATTCTTATAAAATCAATTTTATTTTTAAATTAAAGGGTGGATAGCCTGGCAGAAAAATTCTTGCTTCCACTCTAGTGCAGGTTTTTTTCTACACAAGTTTGAAACCTGTACTGGCTATAAAAAAATCTAGTTGGTATATTTATCCAAGGTCAACCACCTTAAACATTTAAAATAAAATTCTCACTCGTTGTAATCACTAATTGCATCACATTTGATTCAAGGCTAGGTAAGTTTGATAAACTCTTTGAGGAGATTAGTGTGCACCCAATATCAGGTAGCCTTTGGGCTAGCAAATTAAAGGGAATAGGATCAGGCTTTTCACTATCCAAAGTTCATGAAAACCCCAGCGAGACTGGAGGTCTAGAAAAAAAAATAAAAAATGGCAGTGAATATTTCCCTGGAGATATTATCTGGCAAGAGAAATGTAATCAGTTCATCAATACTACGCATTCCCAGCCCCTGTCATCAGTGGAGCATGGGGTTCAAATTTCCTGGATATTAATCAAATGGTGCTTTGTGAAAAGTTCTGTGGAGATGTTCACAACCTTTTCCTAGCTGCAGTATACGTAGTAAAAAACTCCATGACCCGCAGTTGCTTGAATCTCAGGTTTGAAAATAAACAAGCAGTTGATGAAGCTGCACAGGTACATGTGATGGTAGACCTCCTGGATGGTCAATGGGTGGTCAAGACAAAGTGCACTCGGTGAACCAAGTCAAACTGAATTTTTGTTACCTTTGACTTTCTCTCCACAATGATAAAGTGCACAGCGCTGGAGCTCCACCTCAAGGATGGGCTTAAGAGCTATAGGAAAATTCACTCCTTTGAAATGCAATGCTTTATGCTCATGCTGGACCTGTGCACAGGCAAAGTGATTGCTGTAATCACCCTGTCTGCAGTCATTGAAGAAGATTTGACCCAAATCCCCCACACCACAGTTGTGTTTGTTGATAAACAGGAATCCCATCCAATACATGTCATAGTGGATAGCGCGCCACCTATCTGCACCTTTTGTCATGCTTTTGGCCACAAGGCCCACACCTGCCCCACCAAGGAGGGAATCTCACAAAACTAACCTCCCTAATGCAATGGGCAGTGCAGACACCCTGTTGGGATTTTTGCCCATAATCCCAGCTGAACAGACTACCAGGGGTCGCTAGGGGATAAATATTATAGAAAAATGAATTGGATGATGGTTGCCCCTGATTTCAGGGTAACAATGTTTGGGGGATCTTAGGTAATTCTCCTGGGTCAGATCCATCAGGGATCGATCTGGGTGTATGCTTAAGATCTTGTTGGGCATAGTTGCCAACAAAATAGGGGCATCTGATCAATGATGATGATTAACTATCAGGTGTACTGATTGGGATTGGTCAGGTTTCATCACCGATCAATTGGGAATTTAGGGTTCAAAATTTGAGGTGAGTGATGACACCTGCAACTAGAAAATCAATCAGTTAGTTTTTGACCTGTCTTAATGGGTGACATACCCCATTCACTAAGAAGGTCACTTGCCAAATATGCCTGGTTTGCTGGGATTGAGAGAAAAACGTTAATGACATGTTTTAACTCTTTCCTTTTTAGATCTTGAGGATGTCCAGTGATGGATCCTAGCCAGGATGGGGAAGACCATCGCTGATTAGATGACAATGGGTGATACAATGGAAATAGCTGCTGTTTCATAAATTGAAGTGCCAACCAAGGGTTAGGCGCTGAATTCCCACTATAAACCCCCCTAAGAATTCACTTAACAAGAAACACACACTTTACAGGACAAATTACATTCTATTCTTTCTCAAGGAAATTATTGCTGTGTGCTTTAATTGGGAGACTCTTTAAAATAAAGAGTAATGATCTGAGCGTGGATCCAAAGAATAGAAGCTGAATTGGGGATTGCTGCTGTCTGTGTGTCACCAGAGAGAAACTGTAAACGAGGATCTAAGCTTGGGTCAAGTTAGGAGGCATAAGGGAATGAATCCCTATTGAGGACTTCTTAAGTATAATGAGGGGAATTACTGGTCAAGCGTTGGACCCATTACTAGTGCTTTATTCAACTACAAATTATAGTCTCTATACTATTATCAAATTAATACATATTACTATCAGACAATGCTGAGAATTGCACATCACTGAACCTGTAAAGTTAATTAATTTTAAGGTTATCAGCTGAGAATAATCAAGAAACCCTTAATATTTAAAAAGTCGGTGCTCACTACAGGGGTGTAATTGAATAAAGATACTAGGACACGATGTCATATAAGGACAAAATAAGAAAACTATGGATGAAGTTGAAAAACCGTCAACCAGAACGCCCTGAAATCAGCGGATCATTGAGAATTTGCTGCTTTGGAGGAGAGAGTTACTAAGATCGTGGAAGAGTTCAATAATGTTGCTAGTTTTGAAATTTGCTACTTAGAAAAGTAACGTCATTGAAAAAAAGAAGGAAATTGGTTTGAGGTAACTTATTCTTGGAAATGGAGCATGAAGCGGATTGCATTAGTTTAAGATCATTAAGCGCAGAAATAGAGTGACTGATTAAGAAAGTTGAGGAGTTGAAGACTCACAAATGCAAATGTGAGCCATATGTGGCGACTGACACCAAAGAAAGAGCTCCACGGACTCCAGTTGGAAAGATGACTACTCCAAGAAATATGCTGCCCGCTTTCACAGCTATTTTAAAGATGATTCCCAAAAAACTCCTCAAGTAAGCCAAGTAGCTGAACCAAGAGAGATGGCTAGAGAAACCTCAGAGGAAATTAAAGTGACACTGAAATTACCTACGTTCCATTGGGATAACACCCCTGCATTTTTCTGATTATTTAATATGACAGTGTATGGATATGGTAATTGTCAAAAAGGCTTTGACGGTGATTAATTGCCTGGATATTGATTATCAGAACCTAGTTTTGCCCCATCTAGAGGGGGACAGCTGGGTGTATTCAAAGTCAAGGTGGCCATTATGAAGGAAATTGGAAGTTCCACACGCATGTCAAAGTGCATGCAAGAATTTATGGGCTCAATTCCATTGGAATGAATCCTTAGCAAGTTTTGCTGATCATTTCTACCAATAATAGCAGATTTTGTTTATGTGAAAGTACTGGATGATTTTGATGCCCGCATCACACTATAAGTGGCCCTTCTGACCTATTGCAATTTTCATCAAATGATGTCTTCTGTGTTCACGATGAAGATTACCACCTCTCAGATGGTGGATCATTTGAAAATATTGGGAACTACCTTTTATGCTCCCAATAGAAGGTTCAAATTGAATCTAGTATGAAATTTGAATCCCATAAAGGGGACCAAGGGCGCTAAGGAGTTGAATAACCAAACCGTGCTTGGAAATAAGCCCAAAGAGTTTAAATGGATCAATAAGAAGGAAAAGTCTGTTACCAGTGTGGAGGAAAAGAATATTTCGCTGTGCATTGCAAGAAACATAAAGATCTGATTAACGTGGTCCAAGTGAAAGAGTCTAAACCTACACAGGAGTCAGGAAAAGGGCCCACGGCCTAGACGAGGAAAAGTCTAGAGTTGCATAATTACCTGTTCCTCCCAATATTATGCACGATGAAATTGACATCATTGAACTGTTCATAGATGAAGACGCGCAGGATCAGCTATATCAAGTAGTCAATTTAGATTTGAATGCAGTAACAAGATCTGGGGAGAAGGGGATTGACCCTAAGATAATTAAGGAAACTACTAGGCCATATGTGCGACAAGTGGCAGACAACATTTGAGCTGCATATAATCCAGAAGAATTGACCAAAGTCAAATTAGATAAGGCAAACCTGTCAATCCCCCTTAGTGAAAATAAGGAATCACTCCCTGATTTATCAGTGCAAACAATGCACACCCTCGATTTGATTGATAATGCCACTATATACTCAGTAAATACTATTTTACAATACTCCAAGTGTACATATGTAGATATACTAGTGAATCAAGTACAGTTGAGGGAGATTGTTTACAATGGATCACCCATTAATATTGTTTTGACCAAGCTGGTGAATAGGATGAAGATCTTGCACGATTTAGGACAAGAAAGAATATGGGACAGCTTGGCCAATGAACACCATCTCATGCGGAGGGTTTACTGCTCTACCACTTTGATTTGCTCCTTGGTGGTATCTGCTCTAGAAATAGTTTTGGCCAACCAAAACTACGATATCATGATTGGGATGGAGTTTCTAAAAAAGTATGGAGCTAAATGTAACTTTGAGGATAATATGTTGACCATATTGGATCAGATGTTACCATTGTTTTATCAGAAGGATGGGGACGCACCACTAAGTGGAAGTATTAACTTAATCAACCTGATCTACAATGATGGCATTATCCTGATCTGATACCAACTAGTTGGCTGGAAGCGATGAGAAATGCTGACGGAAATCCTAGAATATCAGGAAATTCCACTGAGGATTAAGAGTACAACAACCATACTGCAGGTATCACAGATAATAGCTGACATGGGTTTGAAATTGGAGATACCAGAGCTTCTGTATGGGGAAGTCGGAAGCCTATGAAAGAAGTCCAGAGTAGATCCTAAGGTGGCTCCTGGCATAATTATGCAGGCCATGGAGAAACTCAAATACTCCTGGCGAATTTGAGTGAAAAACTGATGAAGATTGAGAAGAATTAGATCGTCACATTTGCTCACCTAATCCTGACGGCTGAATTGAGAAAATTCCATGATTTTGGGACCATCAATGAAATAGGATTAACAGCAGGGGTAACTAAAAGTATTAATTTATTGGTTGATCAAAAGAAACTTGCTGATCTGATGGACAGACAGCAGTAGGAGGTGCTCAAATTGTTTGACAAGTATTGGGAAGCATTCACCCAGGACGACCCTGATTTGGGTTGCGCAATAAATGTAATCCACAAGGTCAATACCAGGGAAAATTTTCCAATCAGAATAAGACCAATTAGACAGTTGAAGACAGCTGAAGTGGTAGTAGAGGAAGAAATCAGCAAACTCTTGAAGCATGGGCTTCTAGTTCCATTGTCAAGTTCCCAGGAAAGCCCTATCCTTATTGTGAAGAAGAAGGATGGCTCTAAACAGGTGGTAATCAATTATCAGAAGCTTAAAAAGATTTATGAAGAAGGATTCATACCTACTACCAAGAATTGATGATGCACTAAATCGATTGGGAGAAGCAAAGTATTTCTCTGTATTAATCTTTTTATTTGGGTTATTTGCAAATCAATTTGTTAAGAGAAGACCAAGAGAAATGAATGATTGTCACCGCGCAGGGGGTTTTATCAACTGACGAGGATGCCCCAGGGCCTGTGCAATGCGCCTGCAACGTTCCAGAGGTCCATGGACGCCATACTAAATGACTTTGAGTTGTCATGCGTCTTGGTGTACTTGGTTGATATAAATGTGTTCAATAAGACGTTTACTGGCCATTTTATCACTTAAATGAAGTTCTAAAGAGACTATCCGCAGCCAACCTGAAGATTAAGCCAAGGAAGTGCCACATCTTTAATAAAGGGTTAGGATATCTGAGACCTGTAATCAACTCTAGTGGACTGCAGCCGCAAGCCCAGAAGATCAAACCATAGAGTGAATGGATGTACTGGAGAGTGTCTGAGATATCCAAGTGTTCCTTGGGATGGTCAGATACTATCAAAGATTCATTTAGTATTTTGCAAGAATCGCTGAGCCCCTCCTCCATTTTTTAAAAGGATCCAAAAAAGGGTTTATTTGTAATGAAGAAGCCCAGAAATCCTTTGATGAGTTACGCCAGTACTTGATGGATTCTCCAATTTTGAAATATCCAAATTACAAATGAGAATTTATGATACAAACTGATGCTTCGTTGATGGCGATCAGCGCCATATTGAGCCAAGTATATGAACTTGCGGACAAAAATCTGGTGGTATATGTAAGCCAGACACACTCAGCCGCCGAGAAGAATTACACCATAAATGAGCGTGAATTCCTTGCAGTCATTTATGCCTATAAAAAGTTTAGGGTGTATATCCATGGAGCGCACTTTAAAGTGGTGACAGAACTCTCCTTGTTGCGTTGGTTGCACAATTTATGAGAACCAGAAGGATGATTGGCCCAATGGGCACTAAAGTTACAGGTTTACAATTATGAGATAATCCACTGAGCTGGAGCTTCTCATCAGAATGCAGATGGCTTACTGTGGTCACCAATGGTCCAGGTGGTATACCAGCAGGCGGATAATCTATTTCAGAGAATGATCAACGGAAAAATTGGGAACAAGCCCTGAGAGATCCAAGGTGCGCTTTGAAAAGTTATAGGTAACACTGAGACCATGGATGGACAATTTTTAAGATGAGTAATGGGAAGCGATTAACTACCCAAAGCTTTCAGAAAAAGAGGCTATTGTTCAAGTTGTTCATAAGGGTGTTGGGCACGGAGGCCTGAGAGAAAAACGACCACTTATATTCACCAGTACTACTACTGGGAGTCACCAACTACGATGTTGTGGACTAATGGCTTGTTGTGTGAAGTGCCAGTTGCACAAGCCGCATAAGAACATGACTGAATACTGACTGTTCTGCCCTATATTTGCTTAGTATATGGTGTTTATTGACATGATGGGACCATTGACGATGAGCACATGGGAGTCAAGTATATTTTAGTTTTGATTGATCATCTGATGAGATGGGTCGAGATGAAGTCTTTGGTGAAAGTAGATGGTACCAGCACTGTGAAGTTTATCCTAGATCAAGTAATATACTGACATGGATGCCTGCAGGTTTTACTGAGCAATAATAGAACGAATTTCATATCCCATGTGATCCCACGATTAAATGAAAGAATGGGGATCCAGGGGAGTCATGTCTGTACCCTACCAGCCATAGATGAACGGACTGGTAGAACAAGCCAATGGGATGCTGGCTGCGACACTGAGGAAGAGGGTCACAGGAAGAACTTCCACATGGGGAACGTACCTTAGATTGGTGACGTTTGCTTCCAATATAAGTCATCATACAGTGATGGGAAAAATGCTGTTTGAGTTACTATATGGAAGGAAGGCCGCGTTGCCACCAATTTTATGTTCTATTGTGGAACCAACATTTGGTATGAGTGCCAAGCAGTACCTGAACTGATTGACAATATCCTGATTCTAATGAATTGCAAGCATCAATATAACTCTGAAGAAAAGTATTCAAGCAAAAATGATGATATAAGAACCAACTGGCCTTATCAGAATACCATATAGGCAAAAGAGTTGCTTATTGCAATATGCATGGTTTTGGGAGAAGAAAAAACTAGATGCATTGTGGTTGGGTCTGTTCAAGATTATCATCAAGATGGTAACAGATGCCTATACCATCAAGAAACTCTTGGATGGAAGGATAGTGAATTTAGTCCATGCTAAGTATTTTAAGCGATGGATCAATGAAAAAAGAGTTCCCAAAGGACCACTGAACCATTTAGATGGTTATATACTAACAATTTATTCAAGTCTAAAAAAGGACCACTGAACCAAACTAGAAGGTTGTATCCTAATGATTTATTTAAGTCCGAAAAAAGGACCACTGAACCAAACTAGAAGGTTAAGTCTTAAAAAGTAAGACCTCTGAACCATAGAAAACTGGTAGGTCTAAGTATACCTAGGAATCAGTTTGGGGGAAGAAGATAAAAAGATGGACCGGTGAACCAAGAAAAGGTCAAGTCCCATAGAAAAAAATAAAAGATCAGTAAAAATTTTATAACTTTATTAGAAATGCATAGACAAAAGTTATATTTCATAATATTTCTTTTTTTTTATTTGCTATTCTTGACTTGGGGATGATTCCACCAATGTCACCTCTTGGGGGAGGGAGGATGGATCTCAGAGTAAACAACCTGTCAAAATATACGTGAGATCAGATGCTAGCAAGGGCTAGACCTACTCAAAACCACGTTTGTTGAGCAGATGCTGATCCCTGTGAGAAAGAGAATAGGGGAAGAGAGATGGAAGTGTCATAACATAACAAACGTGATACCCCAGATTGGGGGAGGGAAGCAACAGAACAAGAAGAGGCAGTTGTCAAATAACCCTGAGTAATTCTAATATGGCACAAGAGCTGAAAAATTGGTCTTGAGCGCTTGCCAAGACCTTCATCAAGAACATTAAACATATGGGCCAGTATTGAGCAAGGGATACTAGACAGGGTTTATCAAATCATGCCCCCTAGCAAAGCCATCAGTGTAAGATACTGAAAAGGGATGCTCCAAAAATAAGATAGTCGTGCATGGAGCAAATGGCATCCTGCAGATGACAGATACAAGCTTTTGGAGCAAAATCAGAATGAGTGATGAAAGCCAGGAGAGGCTGAAAGCTTTGTGACCCAACTTCAAAGAACATTTCTGGAAAAGCAAAGAGCATAGGATGCAAGATCTTGATCTTGGATGTTTTTGAGAGGAGGAGTTCAGAGCTATGGGCAGAGCCTCAGTTACTTGGGCCCTAAATTCTGCATAGGGGAATTAGAAATGTTTGCTATCTCTGATGGCTAGTTCAGGGCCAAAACAGCTGGCTTGTAATACTAACTGAGTCAGAAAAGGAACTCCAGAAGCAAGTCTGATCAGGCGAGGAACAAATAATTGAAAGTGTATGGCATTTCTTCAAGAGGTTTGATGATGGTAGGAGAATCTGCAGAGGAAGCTGAATCCAGTAGAGTTTCAAAATTTAACTCATGAATTGATGACAGAGGAAGTATTGGTCGTGAGTCATTTTTGACCATTGCTAGCCTGGTTTCGTTGGGGTTGGTTACTGTTTCCAGTAATTCCATTTAAGGATTGGCCAAAAGTACTTGACTGGGAGTATGAGTCCTGGAAGGACCATAGAAGAGGTTCTTACATGCCGATCGACTCATCAGCTGGAAGAGCCAAAGGACTTTATCAGACATACTATTAAGCTTTTTTTAGTACTGAGACTCCAATTTTGACACATGATCTAGATGAGGGAGAGAATGTTGGACTTATATGATAGTTGACATTATGCACTCTGAAATCAATAAAGCTCTAATTTGGAAAAATCAATCTAAAAAATAAAATGAAAAAGCTCTCAGAGAATAATTATGAATTTTATAAGCAAAGAGGTTATTATGAGAAAATAACAAGGGCAAATATAAATGAGCATTCTTAATTGTGCTGCAAAAAAAGCATTGACAGAAAAAATCTCCTGTTGAGGATGAGGAGAAAATCAGGAAATTGAGCACACTGGACCAATAATCATGAATATGACAGTGGGTCATATGCCCTTATGTGGGAAAACCAGATCCCAGGATTGATATCATCATGAGTAAATCGATCACCCTAGCACAACAGAAGGTTGTGGGAACTGCGCTCTGAGTAGGTGGTAGTGAGGAGGAAGAGGAAGAGAGCTGCATGCTGAAGCTCAGCCTGAGCAGCGTTAGTACTGATTGATCATACTCTTATTGAACAAAAGAAGTATTTGACCAAGTGTCTGAAGCAGTATTCTCCTGTTCCAATCCATTTCTTGATGATAATCTAGACAAGAGGGGAATGTTGGGATTTTTGCCCATATTCCCAGCTGACTAGATTACCAGGGGTCGCTAGTGGATAATTCCCTATAGCAAAGTTTATTTGGATATTGGTTGACCCTGATTTTTGGGGTAACAATGTTTGGGGGATTTTAGGTAGTTCGCCTGGGTCAGATCCATCAGGGATCAATCTGGGTGAATGCTTAAGATCTCATCGGTCAGAGTCGCTGACAAAGTAGGGCATCTGATAGTTGATCAATAATTATCTATAAGGTGTACCAATTGGAATTACTTGGGTTTCATCACTGACTGATTGAGAATTTAAGGATCAGGTTGCGAGGTGAGTGATGCCACCTGCAACTAGTGAATCGATCAGTTGGTTCATGACTTACCTTAATGAGTAACAAATCCCATTACCTAAGCAGGTCACTTTCCAAATATGGTTAGTTCACTGGGATCAAGAGGAAAATGTTAGGGACACATTTTCTGACTATTTACATTTTAGGTCTTGAAAATGCCCAACTACAGAATCCTAGCCAGGATGGGGAAAACCATTGCTGATGAGACAATGATGGTTCTTTCAATGGCAACGGCTGCCATTTCATCAAAGAGGTGTCAACCGAGGGTTATATGACCGATCCCAACTATAAACTCCCCTAAGAATATACTTTATAAAAAACACACACTTTACAGGGCACTTTACTATTCTATTCTTTCTCAAGAAAATTATTGCTGTGTGCCATAATTGGGAGACTCTTTAAGATAAAATGTAATGATCTGAGCGTGGATCCAAAGAAGAGAAGCTGAATTAAGGATTGCTGCTGTTTGTGTGTCACCAGAAAGAAACCTTAAACAAGGATCTGAGCGTGGATTGAGTTAAGCAATATAAGGGAACAAACCCCTATTGAGGACATCTTAAGTATTTTGGGGGGAAATACTGGTCAAGCGTTGGACCCATTACTAGTGCTTTATTCAACTACAGTTAATAGTCTCCATACTAATATCAAACGAATACATATTACTATCAGACAACGCAGAGAATTGCACATCACTGAACCTGTGCAGTTAATTAATTTAGGGGTTATCAGCTGAGAATAATCAAGAAACTCTTAAATTTTAACACCTATCATGAACCAGATATAGACACTGATGCCACCTTCCCGTAAGGCGCTCAGGGGTGTTACATTCAGGTCAAACCTGTGTCCCCTCAAGATTTCAAAAAGGCTAAGCAGGCCCGCAGAGTAGCAGCAAAGGCAGCAGCCATCGCTGCGTCTGTTATCCTGCCTGCCCAGAATTAGGATGACATCAAGTCATTTATGGCTGAAGCGACTCATGAATCCACTCACCAGTCAGATTGGGCAAACCAACCTGAGGACTCAATGGTGAGTCAGATTTACCTGAGCAATATTACCAAGCCTCAGTTGAAAATGATTCTACCATCCATTTCCCTTAAATTTTCTGTTGACCTCCATTGATGCACCACAGGAGCACAGCAATTCAAAATTTCAAAATAAAGGAAACGCAAAAAAAACGAAACTACATCCAAAGCAAAGGGATCCCTTAAGCCCACGTATAAAGTCCACCAGATGCGCGCTACTACTGCTGCTGAGAAAGTGGCAAAGGAAAGCCAAGGGGCCCTTCCCATAGCACCTAAGGTTTGATGGGGGGAGCCTTCACAATAGGGACGTTGGACATACTAAACTCAAGGCCTCGCCATCCCAGGCTAGGAAACTGAATTTTCGCAGATAAATTACCTTTGGACATCCTGGCCATTCAGGAAACCCATTTTCCACATGGTGCCAAGGAAACATGGGCAACCATGCTCCTCCCCTCTCTTTCTTTTTGGTCGCTGCACTGTGGGGTGCTTATACATGTGACCCATATTTAAAATTTATTTCGAAACAATCTTACCTCAATGGCCATGTGCTTGTAGTGTCCTTTTCGTGGGACAATGAAATGCATGCTATTGTTACTATTTACGCCCCAACCTGTGTGCAGGCTCGCTGGGAATTCATCTCAGCCGTTACTTCCCTCCCACTTCCTCCTAACAAATTTGTGGTGGGGTGACATGAACTGCTGGGCCAACCCGGCCACTGACTGCTGACCTTCTGCGCCTAACCCCCCGTAGGGGCATGTAGAACTTCGCGTTCAAAAAACCACTTTGGGGCTGTTTGATACCTTATCTAAACATGCACCGCTGCTCCTCAACATGTCCCATCCCCATGTGCACAGCGGTCTGCTGAGGTCTATGCCCCGCATTGACCTTATACTTCCCCGTTAAACTTTTGGTCCCAGGTTGCACACTTTATGATGACAAAAATTGAATTCTCCAACCACAGGTTGGTGCATATTTCATTCTTTTTGTCATACCCAGTGGCACAGGCGCCAAACTGGTGCAAAATTTCTTCACCCAAGATCACGTCGCCCTGGCTTTCCTCATGGGTGATCACCAAAACTTTGGCACTGGAGTTCGCCACACTGTTCTGTTTGGACCCACTTACTACCCGATTAACCTTTAAAGCAAACACTATTCGCCAGGCAGCCACCTCTCATTGCATCGCTCTTGGGCTGCATCGGCATTCACTAGTGCACGCTTGCAGAAGTGGACCACCTGAACTCTAACGTCCCAGTTGCAGGCTACAGCCCAGCTTAAGGTCATAAGTGGGCTGAAGCATCTGCTTGTCTCAACGCACTGTTAAGACAACACAAACATCACATTTGTGTTCAGTAAAAGGCAAAAAATATAATGGCAGGTGACACGTGCTCCACCTATTTTTTCCAAAAATTCTTCACATTACAACAGAGCTTGGCCTGCACACAGGTGCAGCAGCTGGACCACTCTGTCGTGGATACTCCAGCAAAAGTGGCGGTTGAAGTTCAAAAATATTACTCTGAATTGTATCACTCCAATCCAGTTGAACTGGCTGAAGTTGACAAATTTTTTATAAGTGCACATATCCACACCATTTCCCGTTATCTGGAGCTGATAAATTCAATTTCTCAGGATGAACTCTGTATGCCATTTGCGGTGCACCACACAGGAAATGCCCAGGTCCAGATGAGATTTCTTATGAGTTCTATAAAAGATATTTAGTTATTTCTCATCTTTGTTGCTTGCCTCAATGAACCAGTGCTTGTTAGAAACGCGCCTCCTTCCTGGGGCCAGTAGGCTCCACAATAACGCTGTATAAAAAAGGGGATAAGCTGGACTTTGCCAGCTGGCGCCCCATTTCACTTACTAATGCAGATAGTAAGTTATCTACTAAAATCATGGCCAACCGCCTAAGGGAAGTTGCCTCTTTTCTTATTTCCTCTGAGCAATTTGGTTTCATTCCCAAACGGTCTATTTGGGACAACTTACACACTGTAGCCAACGTCTGCCAATCCACGGTTACTGGGGCACTTGTTTTCTAGACCAGCAGAGGGCATATGATAGAGTTAATTGAGATTACCACAAAGCCTACCTCCATAAGTTCCATCTCCCCCATTGGTTCATTTGGGCGATGTTGCTTATGGAATCCGCCACAATGGCTGTGCGTGGACCTGGCTTTCTCACTGACATAGTTCGCCCTCAAAGGTGTAATTGTCAGAAACGTCCCAGTTTTCAACCAACATCTTAATTTAGGTTTGACGCAATTGATGCCGAATGTCCAGTGTGAGCTGGACTCTTGAGGTAGTAAGCCCCAGAATTAAGAAAATTTGATGCAAGGCAAAGACAAAATAAGTATGCGAAGTTACAAGCCCCGGAATTAACCATATTTTATTATTATTGAATAAATAGTTTCAGATAAATAGGATCCCAATAATCTGATGCTGCAAACACACCAAGTAAAAGACAGGATATTTGAAGGAGAACAAGACCCAAAATCCCAAGTCCTTGTTAACACAACAAAAACTTGTTGTGAGCGGATCATCAGGTAAGATAAGGTAAGGGCGGCCCCAATGCCACCAGAAAAACCCACATGAGAGTGGGAATTGAGAGGGAAAGAATTCCAAATGAAGTTCAAAATTGCGTAGGCTTGACCTTAAAGGTTGTCCTTCTGAAACCTCGCCCAACCCAGCGCCTGAACCTGACAAACACCAAATATCTTTTAAATGAATCGACTCAGATTCATAAAGACGGAACCCAAATCAAAATGCAACGAATGTATTAATGCCGTTTATTACAAAAAGGGCCTCCGCCAAGGGGACCCTTTGAGCCCACTATTGTACAACTTCAGACTTGACCCACTTTTACGCAATGTGAATGCCCGCCTTACTGGTGTCCATTGCAAGGCCAAGCACTAGTTAAGATGTTGTCATTTGCTGATGAATGTGTGGTTGGGGTGTCTAACAACCAAGATGCATGCACGCTGGAGGCTAATATCCAGGATTACTACATGGTAAGTAATGCTGCACTTAATGTCTCCAAAACCAAAATCATTATTTTCTGTCGGTTCCAAGACTGCTTGTCACCAGCACCCCATTTCCTACCTGTTTCAGCAGCTAGCTCACATGTTCGCTTGCCCTTCCCACCCCATACCACCCCGCTTGTGCTCCCTTTTGTGCCAAGATCTACTGCTTGCCCGGTACGCCATTTGGGTGTGTAGCTGAAGGCAGGAGGGTACGCCTCCTCAGTAATGAAGCTCTACATCCTGGACAATGTCACAAAACGCATCGCTTCCCTCAAAGCCCACCAAACTACCCTTCCATACAGGGTTGTTCTGGCCAAATCTATGCTCCTGTCTGTAGTCTGGTTTGTGGCCCATGCTATCGCCTTTTCCCCATCTTTCTTCACCTCAATATACGTCCTCCTACAAGGGTGGCTTTTGTTGGGCCGCCCAACGCCAGAGCACCTGGATACCGTGTTTGTCCCTTGCCATAGTGGTGGTATGGGCCTGCTCAACATCAAGGCCCATGCCGCCAAAATACTTGTCACTTGGATCGCTGCAGTCACCAAACCCACTCTCCCACCCAACACTGGTTGCGCATGGTACAATCCAAATTTGCCCGAGCCATTGGCCTTCATAACCCTACACCCTAACTCTCTTTTTACATATAAGGAAACTCACCCATCTGCAGTAGGCCCACATGGGACCACCGCCTATCTTAAAAAGAATCTACTTAATATGAGGGATGCAAAATGGAAGATCAGTATCAGTGAGTATACCTTGCAGAGTGGTCTTCCTACTCCCCAATTCATACAGGATGTACAAGGGCAAGCCATTCATAGCAGCTTGATACCCAGGAGGTCCCTTATCATGGCCAGAGTGGATTATCTGGACATGTTGGACATCCCATACTCCCTAGAAACCCAAAAAGCCATCTGAAATCTTACACATCTCCTCTTTTGCGGCCACAGGTTCGTTCCCATGTGTGGCGCTGCTTGAAATGGATATACTGTATTGCTGAGCAATCTAATGCACCACACTCCTCATGTGTTGCATGTGACAAATATGGGACTCTAGTCAACTGCCTGGAAGAGTGACTTCCTTTAAAATCAACTGGTGTGAGGTCCAGCGTCGCTTTTTCCAGGCTCAAACACAGACCTTCAGCCTCTCTAAGGACATCTTCACCCAGTTCTTGAATTCTCCTGTCCAACCTTCCCTCCGCGCCTTAGTGGTTTCAATTGCTATGTGGACTATACACACGGTTGTCTTGGATGCCATTTCAGGCTACATTCCCCCCACCAGGAAGCTTTGCGCCAATTCCAGTCGCACCTTATGGACCACTTTCAAGCATGGTTGTATAGTTATCTGCCATCCCGTCAGTGACAATTGTCTTATCCTAGTTTCTGGTATGGTTCATCACTTCAGACCCTTTCCTTCATATGTAATCAATAGTGGCGCAAGCCTCTACTCATGATACCCCTCTTCCTTTATTTGGCGTTCCCGCTGGCAACAGGAGACAGCATTAGCTTCTCTGGGGTGCCTCTAGATTTTTTGTGCTTGATAAGTTAAAAATTAGAGGTGTCCATCCCATGGGTCGGCCTTCCCCAAATAAAAACCAAAATATTTTTAAATTAAAATATTAGTATTTTATTACAAGTGGTCAATAACATCTAAATATTATCCCGCAGTAGAGAACCTACTTCTTCTGCAGATAATTGTTGGAATTTAAGTGCTAAATGCACCAGCGAGCACAAAACAGCCTAAAATCCAACAAGTGGTGCTCACTACAGGGGTCAAACCTGTGACTTTGGCGTTAACAGCACCACAAATCACTAATAATAATGGAGGATGTTGGGGTGAATAACCCTCACAACCTCCTCGCGGCTTCAAAATTCTGGCTAGAAGTTTTTACCCAGCAGCTATCCAGCGCACTGTCTCAGCTTAAAACGCTTAAAACTGAGCGATTGCCAAGCCTCTCATGAGGCTTCCCCAATTATTTATAAGACCATTCAAAGAAAAATTATCCCCAAGTGAGGGTAGCATCACTTCGTTCCTCTTTGTCTATGAGGTAATTATGGATGGTACTACCAATTCCCAAAAAAAGAATATCCTCCACTTCCTCAGCTGATTCGCCAAGAGGTGATGGTACCTTATATGGCAAACTTAAAACTTAAGCAGAGGAAAAAATGTGTTCATTGAGAATTTGGATCCACGCAGAGCTTGCGTAGGAAAAAGCAGACATCTATGTGCATAATTCTACTTGAGAGGGAATCAGTTGCCACCTTCATTGACCGGTTTTTAGTGGGGTCCAGCCTCTCCTGCTTGCTAATATGCTACCTTTAGATGATTCGATTGATGCCATTCTGCTGGATTAGCCTCATACCTTTCCTTAGACCGATATATTTTCTAAGTGAAGCGTTCCCTATGGGATGTTCAGGATATAAAATAGGCATTGTTAGAGGTTGATGATCTCCATGAGGCTACGCCTATCCAGGAAATTGTACTGACCCCTCCGATGCTGACTACCCTTTCAAAGCCTTTTCCCATGAGGCGTCCCAAAATAGACTGCCCTCCTCCATTAGAGGTTGGCCAGAGGGCACCAGGGGTGATAAGGTCGGACTCTCTCTCCTCAGCTGCACCCCAAATCAGCCCTATGAAACCAATTTCTCATCACACCCCACACTCTCTCTTAAGGGATACATCACTACAGCTCCACCCTCACGTCACTCAGAGCAGTCTCCATAACAACTAAGGCCTTACCTCTGACCCTGCGCCAAAATAATTTTTCTCTTCCAGTGGACCCAAGAGTTGGTGCAGCTACGATACTCCCAGCAAAAACCAAAAGGGTAGATGAGCGCCAAAGGATCTCCCCTGTAAGGAGAACAAGCTAGTTTCTCAGCCCCCTCTTAGCAACTCATTGAAGTGCATTGACAATCCCTCTGATGATGAGTCAGAAGGGGGTTGTGAAGACGCGGGCTACTATGACCTGGGAGCCCCAATGGAAGTGCAGATACCGGATATGTTGAGGCCTGAAAGAATATATATGGCTATAATACCATGACGAACCTATCTCCAACAGTTATTGAGGTGTTCAGAGGTAATTGATACCACCAGTGATGCTGACCAGCTAATTGGTACAGTGATCTAATCCACTCAAAAAGTTCATACCCTCCAATCTAATAAAGATTAATAACCTGGGATGGCTCAATTCCTTGCCTCCTCTCTCCATTTGAAAGAGGTTCTTGCCCTCCCCCTACTTTTGGTAAAATGATATCCAAGGTAGAAGTTGCATCAATAAGGTGCGAGTTCTAGCCATCCTTGATAAGGGTGCTCCAGTAAACGTAGTCTCTTCAAAGCTCATCAACAAAATTAAGTTGGGACCTGACCTGGACTATTAGCAAGAGTTCAGAACTGCAAGGCCCAACAACAAGTGAGCTGTTGGAGCCTACTCTTCTCTACCCATAAGGATTGGGAAGCTCCTACTGGCTGACCCCGCTGTGGTACCAAATAACAATGCATACAATCTGCTCATTGTCACTCAATTCATGATTGAGTATGACGGTTTTATCAATATAAAACATTATTTCTCCCCCTTCTAAATTATGAAGTTCCCCTGGTCTTCACAAATGATGAGCTTAAGGAAAAGGAATACACATGCTTAGTTGAGTATCCTCCATCCGCCCTCACTCTTACTTATACCACATCGGGAAGAAACACAGTAAAGCTGCCTGACTCAGTGGATGCTGTAGAGGGCCTTCCATTGTATGTTAGAAGAGGTAGTATTTAAAGCGGGTGAACAAAAGGTAATAGACACCAAGATTATTAAGCAAATCTCCCGCAACTGCCTCCTGCACTTACCAAGCATTGATGGAATAAGTCCTTTAGAACCTTTGGTGTTGCCGGGTATTATAGACTCTTCCTACCAGTGACCCATCAATTGTTGGGGAAGCTTACTAATAAGGATATGGTCGTGAAAAAGCATCTGGAGGTTGGAAAAGCCCTTCTGATTCCATTTGAGGACATCCAATAGATCCATTTTTTGGATCTATGTTAGATCTGGGACTACCTATGGATCTATTGATATGCGCTTTTCCCTACGTTCAAATTTATGAGTATCTAACACCCAAAGAGCTCAAAAAATTTCACGCTCTGGGAGTCCTATAGTGATATCTTCTCCCAATCTGATACTGACTATGGACATATGAAGTGTTGAAATCACACCATTGATGTTGAGGATACTCAGCCTATTTGGTCCAAACCTTATTGGAAATCTATGGGCGAGGAGCTCCAAATGAGGACGGAGCTTAAACAGTTGCTGGATGCGGGGCTGTTTGTGCCATCTCAAAGCCCTTGGTCGTCCCCTCTTCTATTGATAAAGAAGAAAATGAGGTTATCAGGTAGTTATATACTATTATAAATTGAACAATCTCACAAAGAAGGATAGCTAACCTATTCCCCGCATTGATGACGCCCCAGCCCAAATCTCCCGCTCTAGCTACTTTTCTGCCATGGACTTGTCTAGCGGTTATTGGAAAATGGACCTTTGTCTCTAAGATCAGGAGAAATGCGCTCTTATTTGCAGTGAAACTCTCATCCAACCTATTAAACTACCACAAGGGTTGTGCAACGTGCCCGCCACTTTCCAGCGAGTAATGGATCATATTTTACAGGACCTTAAATTATGCTGCGCCAGTCTATCATGATGATATAACGGTGCTTTCCAAGACCTTTAATGAGAATCTTACCCACTTAAAAGAAGTGTTCCAAAGCATATGGGCTTCTATCATTAAATTGAAGCCATAAAAAATGTTAAATTCTTCTATAAAAAATGAATTTCTTTGGACACGCCATATCTCAAGGTGGGATCTAACCTTTACAAGATAAGGTCGCAGTTATATCCAAGAAGCCGGCGCCCAAAACCTCTGCGAAATCCAGTTATTCTTGGGCATGATGGTGTACTACCATCAATTCATCCCCAAGTTCGCCCAGCATAGTAAGCCCCTCGTCCGCCTCTTGGATAAGAACACTCCATTTCATTGGGGTGCGGAACAAAAAGCCACGTTTGAGAAACTAAAGGAGGTATTACAACAATGACCAATCTTCCGCCACCCTGACTATGGCAAGCCCTTTATGCTGTTCATGGATGCCTCTGATTACACCGTTGGAGCTAACTTGGCTCAGCTGGACGAGCATGGGGTCAATCATCCAGTTTCCTAAAACGCAAGATGTTATCAAAATGTGTAGCAACTACAGCGTCACTGAGAAGGAGTACCTTGCTGTCCTGCTTTCTGTGAAGCACTACCGCCCCTCCTTATATAGGAACTTCTTTAAAAGTGGTTACTGACCACGAATCCTTAAATTGCTTGCAGAATATGAAGGACCCACGGGACGATTGATCTCTGGGCTTTGAATCCTAACATTATGACATGGAAATTGAGCATTACCATCTAGTACTAAAAAAAGAAATTGAGCATTAAGCAAGAACTAGTCATATGAACGTTGATGAATTGACGCGGCTGCCTACTCTTCATTTAGATAATAGTGAATCCAAGAGGTTATATGACCTCCTGAAGACTCCTGATGCATGGGGGATGAGGATAAACCTGTACAAAAGATTCTAGCTCAGCACTCCCACAATACCAAGTTGGAAAGTAATAAGCTATATAAGAAAGTTGGGGTAGACTGGTTGCCCTATCTCCGGCCTTCAGAGCGAGTACGTGTCATTTTGGAGTCACATTCTATCTTAGGGAATAGTTAGTATGGAAGACATATGAATGGGTTAAAGAGTGCTATTACTGTGAGGGCATCATGAAGACCATAACTGAGGTCCTGGACGCTTGTCCAACCTGCAAAAAATTCATTTTCAGGACCTAGTATCAATACCAACCCATTACTCCTCAACAACCCTTCCACATCTTAAGGTTAGACGTAGTTAGACTTCTATCTCAGACTACTGAAGAAATCGATATATCTTGGTCAGAATTGATCATTTCACTAAGTGGTTTGAAGCTTTGGCTCTACCTGCTCAAATGGCCAAGGACACGGCAACTTTCCTCCATCTTAATATTTTTTTTCTTGACGTGGTTTCCCCCAGGATCTTCTCTGTGATAGTAAAAAAACTTCATCTTCAGAGTGGTGAATATCCTCGCTACCTCCATGGGCATGCAACGGCTCTTTTGGCCCCTTATAAACCCTCAACCAATGTTACTGTGGAGAGAGAAAATGGGATCCTGGTTTCTATATTATGTAAATGGCCACTTCAGACCCCCTTCATTGGGATCTGTACTTACCAAGTGCCCTCATGGCCTATCGTATTAATTATTGTAGAATCCTCAAAATACCTTCCTTCCATGTATTGTATGGACGGGAGCTTGAGTGCCATTTTTATTAGCCAAATATTTTTCTTTTGATAAGACTGACACCAAGCAAGCCATAAATAATTTGGCCCAGCACATCATTCAGTTACAAATTGAGGCCATGTCTAATTTGGCCAAAACTGTCACAAAAAAGGGTCAAGCTGCTAATGAGATCTAACCCCTCTACCTTCCTTCTGAGTATAAACTTGGTGCTTTATTATCAAAATTGTATCACTCCTAGAAGGGCTTAACTTGTTTCTATCTAGGAAGGCCCTTTTGTAGTCACTTACAAGCAAGGGGAGGAGTAATCCGTCAAATCCCTTCTTCAGGAGTCACTGTTAACTTGGTGCATGATTGGTTCTTGTGGACTTATTCTCCCCCTAACGCTCTTGAAGGGGGTGATGTCAGACAAATACAAGTCAGATGTTGTATTAAGTGTGATTCAGGTTTTGAAATACAAAACGTTGGCCAAGCAACCCTGGTCAATTCTTGTTAAGCCGCTAATTGGTGTAACATTATCACCTCAATCCTCATCTGAATCATCCTAAGCTAGTAGAAGGGTAACGCCAAACCTGCTGAAAAATTGGAGGAGTTGTTCTGAGGGTCCTCACTATCCCCTTATTAATTTAATCCAAACACCTACCCTGAGACCACCCCCTTTTATAGCCTTGGAGGGGGTTACATCAGATGCAAAAATTTTTCACCAAATGGTTGGGTAAAATATATTAAATCCTTGCTGCACGGATTTATCCTACCTCCTATCAACCCTCAAAATGGTCATTTCATTGAATCAAGGAGAGTCTTGAGAGCCCTGATATGCCAAAACCTAATATTTCCTAATACAGCTATTCCTAGTCTAATCCAAAATTTGTGCCCCAATTCACATTGAGCCTCAATAAGCTAAAATACTAAGCATCAAAATCTTAGGAGGATTTGCTTCTTGCCCCTCAACTATTACAAATAAAAAATTATAAAATCAATAGTTATAAATAATTAAAATATATTTATTTTACTACAATTGGTTGATAACCCCCTAAATATTATCCCGTAGTAGAGAACCAATTTCTTCTGCAAATAATTGTTAGAATTTAGGTGCAAAACGCACCAGTGAGCACAATTACAGCCTAAAATCCAACAGTATCTTTTCATTGTGGCCAAGCGTTTACAGGAATTTTTTCAGTATTAAACTACTAAGTCAAAACTCAAGACCACCACCATTTAAATCTAAGACCTATAAGAAATCTAAGATAAAAGTGGCTTAAGTAGCCCTGAAATTAAAACAACTACTAGAAACTGGAATACTTGTACCATCAAAAAGCCCTTGGGCCTACCTGCTTTTGTTAATTTTTAAAAAAGATGGAGGCAATGAGTTGTTATGGATTATTGCTAACTAATTCCATTACTCAAAAGGAAAGTTACCCTTACTTCATATAGATGATTCATTACATTCAACATCAGGATCCCAGTATTTTTTAGCAATGGCCTCGCCAGTGGGTATTGGCAGATTGATTTATCCCCTGAAATCTGCAAAAAATGCGCCCACATCTCTAGTGAGAACTATTTGAGCCTACTTGGATGCAGTAGGGTTAGGTAACACCTTTTCCAACTTCTAAAGAGCAATGGATGATTTATTAGGAGATTTAAAATGCTCTTGTATATTAAACTATTTTGATAATAAAACAATTTTTGTAAACTTTTACCACTCACCTGTCTCACCTAAGAGGGTTTTTACAGTGATATGTCAAGCTTCTCAGAAGGAAAAACCTTAAAAATGTTCCTTTTTTAGAACTAAATAGATTTTTAGGCCAAAAGGTAAGTAAGGTCAGAATATCTCCGCTGGATGACAAAGTTATGGCTATTTCCAAAATTTCACCCCTAAATCCCTTTATGATGTACAAGTTTTTAGGGATAGTGGGATATTATCACTAATGATACTCACACTTTGCTGACACTTCTGAGACTTTAGTATAAATGTTGAAGAAAAGAATACTCCTTCCAGTGGAAAGAGGAGCAACAACAGACCTTTGACTTAAAACGTGTAGCTCTCTCCCACTCTCCTGTACTTGTGCATCCTAATTTTGACAAACCATTTTTACTTTTTTGCTGATGCTAGAAATATATATAGGGGTTATATTATCCTATAATAACAAAAACTTGGTGATCATCCCATCGCTTATTATAGCAAAAACCCTGTCAAAAGCTGACCACAACTACATTGTTACATAGTAAGAGTGTTTATTGGTACCACTGGCTATTGAGCATTTTAGACCTTATTTATATAAGAACCATTTTAACATAATTACAAAGCATGCTTTGTTGCGATGGTTTCAACAAATGAAGGATTCTAATGGGAGATCAGCCTGATGGGTTTTAGAACTTAGAAACTACACATTTCCATTTTTATCGTCCAGGGCCCATACATCAAAATGCAGATTTTTTATCCAGGTTACTCATACTAACTTTAACTTACCCTAAGTAATATCAACTCTACTATCTTATAACACAACCGCATTTATGAAAAATGATCCCATAGACCATTAATAAAGAATTAGCAAAAAGTTTGGCAAACTAAAGATTAAATGGTAACTGTACAAACTCATGCCTTAAAAATGGTTACCCTACATTTGTCTTTCAGCTCACACAGATGTTATATTAGATGGACATCTGCAAGTCAGCCATGGAGGAGTTTAAAAACTCACCAGTGTCTCAAGACCTTTACTATTAGGAAGGGATGCTCTTATCAATTCAAAATAAGCTAGAGTCCTGTTTGATATAAAAAGGCAGTCCAGACCTAACTTCTGACCACAACATCCAGTGGTTCCACCCTGTGAGCCTTCCTTACCATAAGTCTTGACATTGCAATACCACTCTCTAAAGCATCTAATGGCCATCAATTCTTCATACATCTGTTGATCATTCAATCAAGTAGATTGAAGCTATATCCCTTCCATCCACTTTGGCAAAAGCTACATCCACATTCCTATATAACCAAATTATCACCCAACATGGGTGCCCTAATATTATTCTTAGATAACGGTCAGAATTTTTAATCATCGCAGGTGAGTGAATTAATTAAAAAATGGGTCTAATCAAGCGTTTTCCTCTTTTTTTGTCCTGCAACAAATGGAATTATAGAGCTTGTAGTTAGTACATTAACCATAACCTTTCAGAAAATGGCCTTGATTAACCCTCTATATTGGCTGCAATATCTACCTAGTTCAATGCTTGCCTAATGAATAAGTTATCATTGGATTATCAGGATATCTCCCTTCCAAACTCTATATAGAAGGAATCCACACCTTTTCTGTAAAGTACAAGCTAAGTTAGATCAAGCCTCCCCAAAAACCCCTGAAAAACTATGAAAAGTACACTAGTGAGTTTATCAAACTTCAGTCCTTGGCTTCTGAAAATTTTTTCTGCTACAACTACTAGAGAATCTATTCAGTTTAGCAATATGCATGCTCCCCTGCATATCTTCCAACTGGGTAATCTAGTTCTTTTCTATCATCATTGACCTGATGGACGCAATAACAATTAGGGACCCTTTGGTCAGAAACTTACAAAGTTATTTAAAAACAAAGAAATGACACTATTTTGTAGAGGTCACTCAGGGGACTGTGATAAAGTGAGTACAAAGTCTATTTCTTCATCCCTTCACCCCCTACGCCAAGATCTAGAAGGGGGCGTTGTCAGAATTCTAGCTCAAATTGAAGATTTGACTAAATCTGATATCAGGATTTAAACGTGATGTAACGGTTTAGTAAAATATTCTGTTGGGGATAATACACAATTAACTTTATCTAAGCCTCTTGATATCAAGGTCTAAACATGATCTGAAAGGCGATTGAATCATGTTGACAGAAGTTAACAGAATGTCACAGAATACCCAATTGCAATTTAGTATAGATTTGGCTCAAAAGCCTGTTAATTTTCCTCATAAATAATCCCTGTTCTCCTATATAATTCTTAGAGAAAATAAACAGTACGTTCTATTTTGCCAAATTTTGGGTACTGCTAATTAAATAGTAGATACAAGGATACACCTTTTAAGGACTGTTTTTCCTTAATTGAAGACTTTAGTTTATTATATTAAAGTACAACTTCTAATATTTTTGCACCTGGGGCTTTGGCTGCCCTGAACTCTATTTGAAATATTGGATTTTATCCCTCTCATACCAAAGAAGGCATTGATCACCTTGTGTCCTATTATAGTAAGACTCTCTCAAAGGCTGAGCTTGATTAAATTGTCATGGCTAAGATTTCTTAACTATTATACTTGCAGTGAAACATTTTTAGCCCTTATTGTACAGTATTAAGTTTACAGTAGTTGCAGACCATGTTTCTTTAAAATAGTTGAAAAATTAAATTACTTGACAGGACGAATTCTGATGGGCTAACAAGCTTCAGTACTATGAAATGAACACCGTCCATCAAACAGGAACAAAGCACATGAATGTATCTGGGATGTCCAGATTGCGCCTACTGCATTTAGTTAACAGTGAAGCCAAATGGTTACATGACATACTAATGAAGCTGGACGCTTGGGAGGATCAAGATAAACCAGTTAAATTAAAATGAAACATCATGCTTAAAATATGAAAGTTCTTGAGGGATTACTATATAAAAAAGTCAGAGCTTATTGGGCACTTTAAAGTGATCTTCAAAATGGGTGTCAGATATAATGGAAACCCATATTACCTTAAGACATAAGGAACCAAAAGAGCTTACAAATTAATCAAGGATCAATATTATTGGGAGGGAATACTGAACTCTGTAGTGGGATTCTTAGACGCTTAGTTAACTTGCCAAAAACAGACTCTATGTAAGGCTAAGCACAAGTATCAGCCTATGACCCTCAGAAGTATTCCATACCATCATTTTAGATGTCATAGTTCCACTGCCCGAATCTACAGGAGGAAAGTAGTATCCATATAGGGTTTAATCACTCACAAAGTGTGTCAAATAAATTATCAATCACGCGCAGACTTCCAAGGCTACTGCTAGCTTTTTATACCAAACTATATTTACTAGGCACGGTTGCCCAAAGGAATTGTTATGAGATAATGGGAAGATCTTTATTTCAAGATGTGAGAATCATAGCTACGAGCATGAGAACTCATCAACTATTTTCAGCGCCCTGCAAACCATTAGATAATAGTAATTTAGATAGAGAAAATGGAACTTTATTGCATTCCTAGATAGATGGGTACTACTAATCGTTACACTGAGACAAATATCTCCCAAGTGCCTTATTGACTTATAGTATAAGTTCCCAATGCACTATCAAAATACATCCCCTTTCTTGGCCTTATAGGAATGAAATTATGGTCCCTGGTATTATTAGCCTAAAATATTATCAATGATAAAATGAAGAGTTGAAAAAGTGCTAAAAATATTGGCCCAGAGGAACATAAGACTTTTAATCTGATGCAATGACAAATTTAGACAAAATGGGTACAAGAGAAGGCCAAACAGCAAATCTATCCTGTCAACCTTTACCAACTTTTGAGATTTTATATCTAGTTTTTTACTACTACATTTGTATAGCGCCTTAGGAGGAAATTGATTACCATATGGGATGGGCCATACTCTATAACCTACAAACGCAGAGATGAAATACTTAATAAAGTCGTTAGAAACTTGAGTAACTATCAACCATGTACATAGCCAACGCTTACATTGGTACTCCCCTGTCAATCTTATTGAAGGGGTGATGTCATATATCATAGTATTAGACATGATGTGAAAAATAATAGCTATTTAAATCCCACAAGATATTTAAACCCTAGATCTGAAAAGGGGTTAAATAAATTTCTTTGATTAACTAAAAAGAAAAATTTATGGTTAGTAAGTCTTAACTCAACAATATATAATCTACATTGTACCAACTTGAGCCCAGAATACCCCAAAATTAGATCCTAATTAGCTGAGGTGAAAGATTCTCACATTGTCAGGTTATTACTTCATTAGGTGACATTTGAAGCAAAAAAGTAAGATGTAATCAAAAAGGGTTGGAATCAAGAATCTTATTGATAATCAACCTAGGTGTTAATAAGTCTCATCTAATTTATTGTAATCAAAATACTCTTAATGCCTATCAAGAATATGTTACAAAGAACTTTTTAAATCTTAAATGCATTGCCTGACTAGAGTCTTCCATCCAGATCTCCCTCTGCTTTAATTTCATTGAACTTTTCTTATTGGGGTTTATATTTTTTGAATGTAATGTATAATACTCCTATTATATACTATAACAAAGTTACTACATTATAACTATATCTCTTTTTTAATTTTGAATTCAATAAATACTTTTGCCAATATTTACCATAGGATATATACTCTGCTAACGGGACCTAAGCGTTACTGGGCACTTTAAAAATAAACAAAGAACTTGTTTAGAAGTCTTAGACTGCTACAGTAATAATTGTTAGGATTCTAAAACATAGCACCATAGAGCTATGAGTATGGAAGTTTTACACCAAAAACATATGTTTGTTGGGACAACCCCATGATTGGTCTTGATAAAATATTTAGTCCCTGTCATAATTCCAATATGACTGGATGATAATCATGGGACCACTAGGGTGGATCAGGAAGAATCCACCTAAAATGATATCAGTTACAATTATTTGATTGCCTTAAGATGAGGTGATATTGAAATATAACAGGTTTATTATTGGATCGCCTCTAAATAAGGCAATAAGGCGATGTCAACATTCAATGAATACAAATTAAATTGCCTACAATTAGGTTGATAGAGAACTACATAATAACAAGCCAAAACAAGGAGAATTGGCGGAACAAAATATTCCAAGCTATGAGATTGGTATCATCCAAAGCTACAGTATATAAGCGAGATGGGTGATTAAGAAAAAGGAGGTTGTTAATAGGATAGAGTGAGTGAAACAGCAAGGATCCGCTGTGTTTATTATATTAAATAAAAAATTATAGTGGGATCAAGTGCCCCATATTTATTAAATTAAGTTTATTCTGTTGTTACCAAAGGCCACAATTGTCATATCGTTGGTCCTATTGCTTAGTAGGCAGAACCTGTGTAAAAATCCCTTACGGCATATCTCAACAATTCTGCCAAATTATAACAGTGGTGCTCACTAAAGAGAGCCCATTGATTAGTTATAAAATAACAAAAACTCAGTTGCCTGCTATGTCGCATTCTGGTTGCTTAAATAAAGAATCTGCATGACACACTGGGCCCGTTGCATATAAGGGATTGAAACTTGCATTAGACACTGTGCTCAAAAGACAAGATGAGCTGCTTCAGGAAGTTTTTAGTGATAAGCTGCAGCTATTTGATCGTGATGGAAATATTCATGGGTTCTTTTGATGATTTGAGTTTGCAACTGAAGGAACCTTGGCCTGGCAAAGGGCGAAACTGTTGATCTCAACCTTCGATGTTGGAAGTGCTGATCAAGTCGTTTTTTACCTTCTAGATAATTCCGTTACATACCAAGAAGTTAAGGAGATGGTGCTGCGGTTGTTTGGCGGAACTGCAAAGATGTCACAGCAGAAAGCTGAGTTCTTGACCATCAGGTTTCAGCAAAATGAGACCCTCACCACATTTGCTGAGCAATTTATGGCAAAAGCCCATGTGTTGATTGGGGCAGGGATTTTATCTGAAATTGATGTGTGCATTGCTATGTCCTCTGTGGTGAAGCCATACCCTGAGCTTTACAATGTCATGGCCCATTGTTGGAGGATGATGTACCTCTTCTTAAACTTGTTAAGTTTGTACGTCGCTTAGCTGTAACTTTCCCTCCACTCAACATCAAACAGATTCACACTGTCACCATTGCTGACCCTAATCATGTGAAGGGAATCAACCAGTCAGTGCAGGTTCCGCCAGGTTACTCACCGCAGTCCAACATCTGTCCCATAACTGCTTATCAACAACTAACCAACTACCGCTTCAGCCCTAAATATGTTGATCAACAGCAGGCATTCTACTGATGTGGGTCTAGTTACACCGATCATCTTCAGAATACCCTTCCAAGTGGGCCAACTAATATTAAGCACAGATGTAGGACCTATGAAGTTAGTTGTTTTAATTGTGGTTGCACTGGGCACATGGGACGATGGTGCCCCAATCGACGGATCCCTTACATACAACAGGATCAAAGTTCTCAGGGAAAAGTCAGAGCGGAGTAGTGATGGGACTCTCTATTTCTGCTATCTTGAATTCATACATCCTACCTGAATTTACTATATTAATTGCAGCAGAAGCCTCCCAGTATGACGATATCTTCCTCTACCAACAGCTAGTTGGGGGAGTAAATGTGCTGCCTCAAACTCAAGTCAAAGAAATGGCAGACACAAGGTTTCCGGAGCAGCCAAAGCCTTGCATTTGTCAAATGTTTGACCAAAGTCAGTCAGACCAGATAGAAATGTTTGCAGATGCGTTGTTGCTAAGAGGAGTAGAGGTCGCCCTTCCTGTGTACGCTATTATATCAAAATACCCTACAGTTGGCGCGGGTATTATAAGTTTCCTGGGAAAAAGTGAACCGCTGAATGTACACATAGTAAATAGCTGGCATTCATTTTATTTGGAGTGCAATTACTGTGACATTGTGGTAGCCAAAACCCAAGTAAAAATTATAATTGATAGGGTGCTCCTGTTAACATTGTCTCCACTAAGTTGGTGGCGAAGTTATCGTTAAACCTGACATAGATTACTGGATAGTGTATGGAACTGCTGTAGTGGAAACCACAGTCTCTGAAGGAGAGTATAGCGCGCTTTCCTTGCAGTTTGGATCCGTTGTTGTGGTTGCTCTGGAGGTATATTGCCAAATAGCAACTACGATCTGTTGATTGGGACTGCTTTTATGTGACACTATGGGGCTGTCGTTGACATGATGGAAGAGACCCTCGCTATTTTGGGACAACAGATCCCAATTTATTTTTCCTCCAGTGGGGTGCCGAAGGGCTCAGTGCATATGGGACAAATCAACATTGCCTACAGCAAAGGGGTGATTCCAGTGTGCTATCATCGATTAAAAGGGAAGACTCAGGCCCTTCCCCATCAGATATATGAATATCAGGGGCTACCGCTTAGAGCAGCTGGATCTATATCCATTCCCTCTGGACATCAAGCAATAGTAGACACTGAGTTAGAGGTGGAAGTGCCAGCTGGGCTCTACGGGGAGATCATTGGGCCTTATCAGCAATTGCGGCTTGAGCCCCACTTGGCTTCAGGCATCATACTTCTGACCCATGAGTAGATCAATATATTGATAGCAAATCTTCAGAACAGACCAATCCAAAACCGCCGGCATCAGATTATAGCATATATACATCTGAACTTGGTTGAGGAGATCAACCAGGTTCATGAGTTTGGCTCTTTGGATGAATTTGGTCCGCCCATTGAGCCGCCTCCCAGTGTAATGGCAGTTGTGCCATGGGAGAATTTAATGGGGCTATCAGAAGATCAGAAGGATTGGGTGGAAGCTTTATAAAAAAATAAAGAGATTTTTGCAGTTAATGATCATGATTTGGGGTGCACTCGGGGGTTGTTCATCAACTAGACACTGGGATCATCCCCCCATCAGGTCTTGGCCAATCCGCCAATCAAAGGCAGCTGAAGAAGTTGTCACTGAGGAGATTGACAAGCTGCTAGAGCAGGGAATGCTTGAACCATCTAAGAGTCCGTGAGCTTCGCCTGTCCTAATTGTTGAAAAGAAGGATGGTACTAACCGCATAGTAATTGACTACTGGAAGTTCAATAGTGTCAGAAAAGAGACTCATACTTTCTGCCGCGGATTGATGATGCGCTGGATTGGTTAGGTGGAACTCAATACTTCTCAGCAATGGATTTGATATCCAGTTATTTGCAAATTGAGTTGCCCGCGGCAGAACAAGAAAAATGCGCTGTAATCACATCCAAAGGGCTTTTCCAGCTAACTCAGATGCCGCAAGGGTTATGTAATGCTCCAGCTATGTTCCAACGAGCAATGGACACTATTCTGGGCGATCTGAAGCTGTCATGTGTACTCGTGTACCTTGATAATATTAATGTCTTCTCTCACACATTCACTGAACACCTTACCCATTTGAAAGAGGTATTTTGCCGACTGGCTGAGGCCAATATTAAGATCAAGTCCCAGAAATGCCATTTCTTCAAGGATCAGCTAGAGTACCTCAGTTTTGTGGTGAATTTGACTGAGCTAAGACCCCAACCCACCAAGGTGGAGGCTATCTGGAAGATGACTAAGCCAGTTAATAAATGGGACATTCAGGTGTTTTTGGGGATGGTGGGTTATTACTGACACTTCATACCCAATTTCAGTTGCATTGGAGGTCCGCTGTTTGAGCTACTAAAGAAGGATGCCATGTTCTAATGGCTAAAATGGCGCCAATGTGCCTTTTATACATTTTGAACAGCACTAATTAGTGCGCCCATGTTGCACTACCCTAATTATGATAAGGAATTTATAGTGCAGATGGATGCATCACTTTCTGCTGTTGGGGCGGTCCTGTCTCAGAAGGACAATGAGGGGAGGAGCACCCCGTAGCATACTGCAGTCATAGCTTGAATTTCCATGAATAAAATTACACAGTAACTGAGCGAGAGTGCTTAGCAGTGATTTATGCATATAAGCAGTTTTGAGTCTACTTGCATGGAGTAAAGTTTAAGGTTGTAATGGATCATGCATCATTGCGAGGTTGCAGAACTTGAAAGAGCCTGAGGGGTGGCTAGCCCGATGGGCTCTTAAGCTGCAAGCTTATGACTTCAAAATTCTTCATCGGCCAGAAGCTAAATCATCCAGTTAAGGAGGGGGTAATATCACGATTATGATTTGACTGGACAATAATTGTGTGACCGCTAGGTGGATCATGAAAAATTCGCCTAAAATGATATCAGTTACAATTATTTGAATGCCTTAAGATGAGGCAATATTGGAACATAATGGGTTCATTATTGGATCACCTCTAAATAAGGTGATAAGGCGATGCTGACATTCAACAAATACAAATTAAATCGCCTACAATTAGGGCCATAGAGAATTAAAGAATAACAAGCTGAAACGAGGAGAATTGGCAGAACAGAATAGTCTAAGATATGAGAGTGGTATCATCCAAAGCTACTGTATATAAGCGATATTAGTGATTAAGAAGAAGGAGGTTGTTAATATGATAGAGTGAGTGAAACAGCGAGGATCTGCTGTGTTTATTATATTAATAAAATATTGTAGTGGGAGCAAGTGACCCATATTTATTAAATTAAGTTTATTATGTTGTTACCAAGACTTAAAATCGTCATATCATTGGTCCTATTGCTCAGTGGGCCAAAACCTGTGTAAAAATCCCTTATGACGTATCTCAACAATTCTGCCAAATTATAACAGTCCCATAGCTTAAAAATTGTCAGAGCAGGCCTTTGGGCATTATATTGTGTGGTCTCCTTGGATATTATTAAGATAACACCTTTGGTAGAAGTGAATTGTAAGCAGATGATCTCATCATTTAGATTTCTTAAAGGCAAATCACTTTATCCGGTATAGATTCCTTTAGAAAAGGCAATCACTGCTATGTAGTTAATGGTATTGCTTATAGATGGCTTGAAAGGGTGACACATTTATTAATTATTAATAACTTATTCTATATTTCAGAAGGGCTCATCAATTAATGGTTCCAACGCATTTTTTTAATTATTTAACCAAATTTTTTTCCAATATGTACTAAATTGATTTAATTTAATAGGACAAGGATGTCAATTTAATTGACTATCTGATGCTTCTAGGCTTCCAAGTGAGGAGCTCCAAAGTAGCCTTTATGTCAATCAATCAATGAATCAATTTTGGCTAACTTAATGAACAGACTTCCAAAATGTATCATGATAAGTTTCCAAAAGTTTAGTTACCAAAATTGTGGGCGCAAATGCACAAATTTTTATCATGTTGATGTAATATTCACCAATAGCATATCAAATGCTAGGTGGTCAATAAAACTTAAGGTTATTTTTCACAACTGATGCTTGTTATTTCTGATAGGTGGACATAATTTGCCACTAGTGACCTATATATATGAAAACATAACTCTAAAAGACCACTTTTGGTTGTCAACAATAGAAATTTTTAGTAAATTGTTTAATTTATTGTTTAAGTTTATATAATCATTTCATCTCAGATCACACTTCCTCTTGTCAAACAAGAAGCATTTGTACAAATAAATAAAAGTACTCACAAACCTGTGTATCTGTCATATCTTAACAAGTGGTGATCATTATAGGGGAATTATGAGCTTAAAGTTACTTTAAGAATACAAAGTCATCAGTATAAATGGAGGCTCTTCCATAAGAAAGGGTAATACCCACCATGAGACGTTAGTGCATAATGAGATTGCTGAAATGCAAGAGCAAATCTCTGTCTTGTTAGAATTCTTAGAAAAAATTGCTAGTAATCCATTGCCTGACAAATGCGTTGGATAAAGCGCCTTAGGAACTAAAAGTAAGTAATGGTAAGTTGAGCCAAATTAAATGTAGAGAAAAACTTTTTAACTTTGATAAACAGTTTATAAAAGATACAAGAAACTTTCAAAAGAACAATGATGGAACTGTGATACTTGACATCTCTACATCTAGAAACAATAAAATTAGTATCAATTATTAAGGCACTCCAAAAAATCTCAAGGTATTGACTTCATTCCAAACCATATTTAAAATTTCAGCAACAATCCCCTTGCAAAAATGATGAATTCAGATTAACTCTTATGTTTCCTATTTTCAAAAAACAACGTTCTGGAATCTTATTAAACTAATTGTCATGACTATGTCAGTATGCAGGTATTCTAAAAATACATCTTTTTAAAGGATTATTTAGATAAAGAAAGCCAAAACCTAGTCTTACTCAGATAAAAACCAAGTATAAACTACATTGAGCCAAAGGATGTTTTAATGAGCAGATTTGGCATCCTGAGGCGCCTTGAAAATTGAAAGCACAAATTTATGGGCATCTAGTCAAGAGTTATGAAACCATAGATGCTTTTACCAATCAGTTCTTTTTAAGAATCTTTAATATCACTTATCAGGTTAACTAAAAGATTTTGATGTATGCATTGCAATTAAATTGGCATTTTATCCCTTATAAAATATTAAATAAGGCCAAGATTGCATCTTTGATTCTAATACAAAGAATTCACAGATAGTAGAACTATTACAAGTTTATGAATTAAAAAATTAAACACAAATCCAATATTTACCCCCAAAAAATTACATCAGTGAATTTGCCAATACAAAATTATGTTCAGCTGTCAAATGTGTTGTAAAAATGGCCACATTTCTAAGACTTGTAGAGTATAAGATCATAGTGCAATGTCATCATGGTTATGCCTATTGACAAGGGAAATACCGGGGCTCCTCAGAAAAAGATCAGGAAGAATAGAAAATTAACAGTCACTTTCACCTTTGCTTGAGTTCCATCAAACTTGATAAAGGCAACTGAGTTTATAATTAGGAAGTGACGAAGCCCTATGTGAAGCAGCTCCAGGACAAGCAGATAAACCCAAAGCAGTACAGTTTTCATTAGACCTTTTTAGTACATCGAGATATTGCTTCCATTAAAAAAAGAAATACGCCAATATAAAATACAACTTTTGCAAGCTTTTGATTCAGCCAACAATACTGCTATCTTACCATTAATCGAAATTCAAAGTACTCCAATTGTACATATGAAAATATTTTAGTTAAAGTGAGTAAAGGCTTGAGCATTTATCATCAGTTTGGCTTTAATTAACATTACTTCTACCAAGTTGCTGAAGAATTTAAGACTCACACCAGAGCTAGCCCATATTAAGGCTTATAGAACTGCATTAATACAAACAACACCATTTAAGAAGCCTACAACGTTTTGTTTAATAGGTTAGATCACATGTTGTCACAGCGCCATCTCATGTTTTACCAAACCAGATACATCACATCTTAATTGGAACTGACTTCATTTGACAGGTTGAGCTTTGGTGTGATTCTAAGAAAAATACTCTCAAAATTATAAGGGTAACTTTTCTTCTGTTTTATAAACCAAAAGTGTGATACAACCTAAATCAAGAGTATTAGATACATCTTTTAGTATATGTGCATGTAACGGTCCCCTATAAAGTACCTCCAGTTTATTTGTTTCATAAACCCACTTATACAAATTTAGGTGTGTTGAGGAATTCCCTAAGCGTGCATAAGCCAATGATGGTTAATTCCAAAGACCAGCGTATAATGGAAACCAGCCTTACATCAGAAATTCCTGAATATTTGCATGTTAAATTTTATGCATTATGAAACAATTAGAACTGAACACATGTTGCATCTGGGATATTAATCTCTGGCCATAGTGAAATTCAGGTACTGGTGGCCACCATATTGGATAGGTCAATACAGCTATAAAAGATTCAAGTAATTTCATATTATCACTTTATTCCTTTTAAGTAACGTTTATCCTTCATGAATTTGGACACCTAAAAGAGATGGAATAGATAGATGGTCCAAAATCTAAAACAATTTTTGCGTATTTGATCTGGTAAAACTTACTGGGATCTCAGATGAATGTAGGTATAAGGTCCTTAAATTTTTAGAAGATATTCTGATGCGTTTGCAGAAGATTATAATGTACTCAAATGCATTAGAAAAGTATAGTTTAAAGTCTAAGTCATTTATATAATGCCAAAAAATGCGGCTAATTGTATGCTTGCATAAAATGAAACTGTAGTTGCCAAACTACTTAAACATAGGTTACTGGTTTATCTTTAAGACCTTGGAAAAATTAAATTTTAATTTTAAAGAAGTAAGATGAATCCACTGAGTTTTTATAGCTTACTTTCAGATGAACAATTTACAAAAAGGAACCCATACCTGCTACTGCAATTAGATGATGCTCTTGATCGCCTAGGAGGGTCTTAATTTTTCAGCAATTAATCTTATATTCAGATACTGAAATTTAATCCACCTAAGGAGCTAAAGAAAAAATGTGCAATCATTAACACCAAGTGATTATAATAGCTTATGCAAATGTCATAAGGTATTTGCAACATGCTATCTACTTTTATAATGGCAATAGATGCCTTGTTAGGTGTGTGGGATCCACCGACAGATGCCACAAATATTTTATCAAAGTGAGAAACTTACTTTTAAACAAAAGTAATAAATAACGCTTTGTTAAAGTTTTTTATGTTTTTTATTGTTTAAGCGGGGCAAGCCAAAAGAAGTCCTTTCTTTGATACTAGTATTTCCTATTTAAACTAGTTTAAAATCTTGGGACCATGGGTATTTGGGGCTAAAGTATTATAAAGCTGAGTCATCCAAATTAGGAAATATAGGCTTTTGGCCTATCAGATCAAAGATAAATATTTTGAGGCAAAACTGACCTGTGTGGTGATGACTTGATAAATTGTACCCAATCACCAGCAAGTAAAATCTTCTCACCTTGGAGGTGATCCAACTCGTGTGGTAATGATTTGTTAATTTACATCCAATCATCAGCGAGTAAAATCTTCTCACCTTGGAAAAGATCCGACTTGTGTGGTAATGATTTGTTAATTTTCATCCAGTCATTGATGAGTAAAATCTTCTCTCCTTGGAGGTGATCAGATCCTGTGTGGTAACAAACACCTCAAATTTGGCTGAGTAATCAGAGCAATTCTATTATTTGTTCTTACCTTATTAAGCCAATTTTGGTTATAAATCATATTTTCCCAATAGCTAGGGTTCCACTGAAAATCTGCCAAAGTCTTTTCACCGTTGGTACTCATATCATTGATAACCACAATATTATCCAAAGATTGGGCAGGTGTTGGGCCAATCATGGTAGCAGATTTGGGGGCATTCTTACCTCCAACATTCTTTTTCAAAAGTCGAGAAGGAGAATGTCTGACATTGCCCCCCTCAAGAATGTTGGGAGGAGTGTAGGGTCATAGGAAGCGGCCATGTACCCATCTTATGGTAATTTCTGTAGCCAAAGACTTTATAGAATACTCATTTCCTCTCTTATACATAATGGTAAATGGCCCCTCCCAGATTGATCCAAGTTTGCCACTACAAGGAGTTATACAATTGTGGTAATATAAAACCATATCTGACACTTGGAAGGAAGGTAGAGGAGCTCAAAGCTCATTGGCAGCTTGGCCTTCTTTGGTAACCATTTTAGCTAGGTTGGTCATAGCATCTGATTGAAGCTGAATGATGTGGTTAGCTAACCTTCGCATGGCTTTTTCAGGCTCCTCTCCTCTAGAGAAGACATCCTTAGCTAGAAGAGCAGGTATGCCCGGTTCCCTGCCATACAAAACTCGGAAAGGGGACATTTTCAAAATCTGATGATAGCTAATTCAATAAGCCATAAGAGCGCTAGAGAGATAATGATCCCAATGAAGAGGATCAGATGAGGCCATTTTCTGTAAAATAGAAACCAAAGTACCATCTGCTCGCTCCACTGTACCATTGGTTGATGGGTTATATGAAGCTGAGAACAGTTGATTGGCTCCCATGGAGGTAGTCAAGATTTTAACTACTCTGGAGGTAAAATTTTTCCCGTTATCACGGAGTAGTACTTGAGGGCACCCATGTCAAGTGAAAATATTTTGATGAAGAAAGGTGGCAGTGGCCTTAGCAGTTTGGGCCTGCAGCGCCACAGCTTCAACCCACTTCGTGAAGTGGTCAATGTCTACCAAAATATATCTGTTTCCACCTATGGTTTAAGAAAGCGGCCCTACTACGTCCAAGCTTATGGTATGAAATGGCTGTTGCAGGGTAGTCAGCTGATATTGATATCTAGTTTTGAGCTGAGACTGCTTCTTACATGTAAGGCAAGCATCCAAGACTTCAATGATGGCTTCCATGATTCCCTCCCAAAAATATTGATCCTTAATCCACTTGTAGGTTTTCTTTACTCCTCCATGGCCTAAAGTTGAATGAGCTTCCATGATAACAGGTACACGTTCCAAGGGTCGTAGGTAAGGCAACCACTTCGCCCCCACTTGTTTATACAACTTCCCGCTTTCTACTTTAGTGTTATGGGAGTGCTGAGCCAACATCCTCTGTACAGGCTCATTCTCATCTTCCCAGTCTCTTTGGGGTCATTAAAAGATCATACAGCCACTCCGCTTCACTGTTATCTAGGTGGAGGATGAGCAGCTGAGTTAACCCATCAACATTTATGTGGCAGGTTCCAGCACGGTGTTCAATCTTCATATCATAATGCTGGAGCTTTAGAGCCCAGCGAGCTAACCGCCCCATAGGGTCCTTCATGTTTTGCAACCATTTTAAAGATGCATGGTCCGTAATCACAGTGAAAGAGGTCCCATACAAGAAAGGGCGGTAATGCTTCACTGCTAGTAGAACAGCAAGACACTCCTTCTTGGTAACACTATAGTTGCGTTCTGCCTTTGATAGCATCTTTCTAAAATATGAGACAGGATAATCTACCCCTTTTTTCATCTAATTGGGCTAGGATGGCCCCAACGGCGTAGTCTGAGGCGTCTGTAAACAAGATAAACGATTTCTCATAATTAGGATGCCTTAGGATAGGCCGTTTTTGTAGCAGCAACTTCATTGTTTCATAGGCAGCCTTCTGTTCAGTGCCCCATTGAAAAGTGATATTCTTTTTTAGTAAACAAACAAGGGGCTTTGGGACCATCTAGTACTAAAAAAACAAACAAGGGGCTCGCTGAGTTGGGCAAACTTAGGGATGAACTGATGGTAATACCCCAATATCCCTAAAAATACCTGTATATTTCGTAGGTTTTTGGGGGGTGGCATTCTGGCAATCGCTTCAACCTTATCTTGTATGGGTTGGATACCCTCTTGAGAAATGGTATGTCCGAGGAAGTTTAATTTCTTTTGGAAAAAAGTACACTTTGAAGGTTTTAATTTGATAGTTGAACGTCATAAGCGTTGAAATACTTCCTTCAAATGATCAAGGTGTTCATTAAAGGACTTCAAGAATATGGTAATGTCATCAAGGTAGACGATAACGCAGGTTAACTTAAGATCCTGCAAAATGTGATCCATTGCATGCTGGAAAGAGGCAGGTGCGTTGCACAACCCTTGAGGTAATCGTGGTGGTTGGAAAAGACCTTCACTGCATATCAACGCATTTCTCTTGATCTTGAGGAGATAAATCCATTTGCCAATAACTACTGGCCAAGTCCATGGCAGAGAAAAAGTTTGAGCCTGAAAGCTGGGCCAGGGCATCGTCAATGTGTGGGATAGGATAGCTATCCCTTTTGTAAGATTGTTTAACCTGCAATAGTCCATAACTATCTGATGACCTCCGTTTTTCTTCTTAATTAGCAAAAGGGGGAGGACCAAGGGCTTTGTGAAGGAACTAATAACCCTGAGTCTAATAACTGCATGAGTTCCGTCCTCATTTGTTGTTCCTCCACCTTTGACTTGCAATAAGGTTTTGACCTAATGGGATGGGCATCACCCACATCGATGGAATGGCACCAGCCCTTCATGTGGCCATAATCATTGTCCGACTTCAAAAATATATCACTATACTCATCCAGGAGAGTATGCACTTTCTCCAACTCATTTGAGGTCAGCTCATCCGAAATATGGACGTTTGGCAAGGTACATACCAGGTTATCTGCGGGCAGGCCTAAATCTGCCATTGAGCCAATAGAGTGGTTTTGTTCAACTTCCTCCACAGGGAGTAAAAACCCTCAGCCCACCTCCTGATGCTTTCTTACAAATATATCCTTATCAGTGAGATTCCTCAACAATAGAGCAATAGGCCTCAGATAGGCTGGGTCTAAAACACCAGGCAATACCCGAGGCTCAACAGGGCTAATTCCGTCAATGCTTAAGAGGTGTAATAAACAGTGGCGAGGGATTTTAAGAGTGATTTTCGTGTCTACCACCCGTTGTTAACCAGACTTAATCACCACTTCATCAGCTGCATAAAATGGAATACCTTTGGTAGCATCCACGGAATCAGGCATTTTTTTGTATTTTGCACAGAGGTGGTATAATGTATAGGTAAAGCGGAAAGTGATTACTTAACCATGAAAGAGTATTCCTTCTTGCTAGGTTCTTTATTGGCTAGAACTAAGGGGACTTTATAATTGAGCAATGACAAGAACCCCTGCTTCATATTGATAATACCTTCATATTCAATCATGAACTGAGCACCTATAAGCATATTGTAAGCAATATTATACAAAGCCACTGCAGGGGCTTGATAGAATAAGCTTCCTAATACGAATGGGAAGGGATGAGTAAGCACCAAGTGCATGGGTGTTGTTGGGTCCAGCGGTTCCAAAGTCTTGGTTATATTCTAAGTCAGGTGCAAGTTTGATCTTTTTCATCAATTTGGAAGAGATTAAGTTCACCGGGGAGCCTGTATCTAGGATAGCCATCACTCAAACTTTTTAGATAACCACTTCGACCTTTGTAATTTCCCCCCAAAAGTGGGCGATAGCACTAAGACCTCCTTAAGATGAAAAGTGGAGGTTAATTTGCACGCGGTCTCAGGGTAATTTTCCAGGATGGACTGCATGGTATGGCCATGCTGGAGAGGGCGAATAAGGTTATACAACACCTCATCCGCGTCGCTGGTAATGTCAATAACAGCCAGCTCCCCTACAACTTGTCGAAGATATGTCTCTTCAGGTATGATGGACTCATCTACTCCTCCAGCATTTAAGCGATCGGGGACTTCCACTTCAGCAGGTACTCCTACAACAAAATATCCAACCTCATATGTTCCCCCTCAGAATCGTCCCCAGGGGTATTAGTAACACGAGGTAATGGCATAAGTTGTTTGAATGAGTCAGGCACATGAGATTTGTCAGCAATAGATGTGCCTTTCCCTATGCTGGCATTACTTTTCCCTGCTCCTGTTCCTCGGCGTCAGCTTTCTTTTCAAGCACACAGCCTCCTTGTGTCCAAACTTGTAGCAGTATTTGCACTGAGGGCGTTCAGGACGTTTTGCTTTGGGTTTTGCTCTTCAGGGACCATTATCTGAAGGGGCTCCTTCTTGTCTTCAATAGCTAGGGCTCAAGGCTTAGGCTTTGAATCCTCAATGGTTAAAACGTGAGGACGAGATACTGCTTCACGTGGAACTTCAGGCTTATGGAAATCAGCAACATCTATTAACGCCTCCTTGATGTTTTGAATGGTATGGAAATATCGTTTAAATGAGGTGATGTGCATCGCTAGCGGAGGGTAAGAAGCCACTCCAGTCAAAACGGCGGCTACAGCATCATCCAAAGTCAACATCTTTGAGGTTAACAACGTCTATGCTTCCATATAGAATCATTCTGCAAAGGCGACCACTGACTCTCCTTTTTGGATACTCATATGCATAAAAGCTTGCTTTTTCATACTTAAAGCCTGTTTTGAACTGAATGTGTTTATGAGGGCCTCTTTAACCTCGGACCAAGTGCTAAGAGCATCCATGTGTGAGACCATCACCTCCTGTTCCATGCGGCCCAAACAGGAAAGTATATGTTTGGCCTTCTGACGATCCGTTGCCCCTTCCATAGCTGCTTCATAGACATATAAAAATGAAGCAATGCTGCCTTCATATGGGATAAACTTGTCTTTGAACGTCAGTTTGAATGAACTAAAACCACCCCGGTAAGGGTATGAACAGCTGGAGCTTATGTTTCTGGGGTTTCAGAGCAGTAGCTTAACTGGTCAAAGGTCTGCGAAAGTTGATTGTACTGGTCATGCATGGCTTCAAGCTGGGTTTCCATTTTGGATAGGGCTTCTAAGGGCCTAGATTCACATAGTCTCAGTTTAGCTTCGATCCCTAATTTTTGAGTTTCAAGATCTTCCACTCGGCTCTCCATTGCATTGGCTTGAAAACGGAGTTGTGACACCAGTGAGCTTAGGTTTAATTGGGCAGTTTCCACGGCTTCCACGCGGTTCTTCAGCTCTTTTTTCATTTGTTTACACCCTTCATCATCACGAGGGTGTGAGCTTGGGCCTTGTACTCCATCCTTGATCTGCTCATACTTCCGCTCAACCTGCGTTAATTGACTAAATACTTCCTTCAACAGCACAGGGCTTTTCAGCGAAGCTTTTACCACATTTGCTTCAGTTTTGCATTCAGTCAGGCGACATGCCAAATATTTGGTATTTTCAAATGAAGCTTTGAGAGATAGCTCCTTTTCTAGCTAAACAACCTTGGCCGCAAGGGTGGTGGTGGCGCTAGATGGTTCAAGCAACATACGGCGTTCAAGCTCATCAACACGTGAAAAGGCCTGAATTAACTGTCATTCCAACACAGCCACACGCTGTTCATATTCCTCTTAAGGGATGGAGTCAGGGGCTGAAAGGTCCCGGTGCGTTTGCTTATTGTGTTTTTCAAGTTCATTAGCAAACTCCTCCAACAATGAGCGGGTGCTAGCGGTGGAAGCGTTCAGTTCATCCCAGAATATCTTCATGGCCTCCTCAACATACTTTACAATCCAAGTGTCCATAGTAGTAAGTCGGTTATGCAGCTGTATGATGAAGTTATGATTAGCTTCTACACCAAATCTAACTGCTCTAAAATGTTAGGAGGTCTGGTGGTACAACTTATCATAAGCTAAATTCAGAGCTTCATGAGTATCTAGGTGTCGATGTAACTCTTTGTAATTTCCAGCTAAGAGATGCATCATGTGTACCAAGGCAGGGTGAGCAAACTTGCGTACATAGGTGGTCAAATTTGTAAGCTGACCATAGGTCTCTAGGAGGACACTAGTCTCATAGAGAAACAAGTGGCGTTCCTTTACCAACGACGCTCGTTCACAAGATGCAATGTCTTTAGGGTTAAGGATACCATGAGTAAGCTCTCACGGCTTCAGTGGCTGGCCAGGTGATGTGACTGTCAAGAGAGTTTCTGTAACTCTCTTGTTCCCAGAAAAGTGATGTGGGACGCGAACCCACATTGCTAGGGAACTAGCCGTTGATAGAATGGGAACTGGGGCACCTAGAATGGTGCTTGAGCAGAAGGTAACCCAGGCGAGGGTGTAAAACACCACATATGTGAAAAGGTAAGTAAGAAAACTCCCAACTTGAGTAGACACCAACGGGGAGTCCATATTCAAGGGTATCTTGGTGTGAGTAGTCTTGGGTGTATCGGTCTGGAGGGACCTGAACAGCCCAAGAAAGCACCTGGGATGCGTTTAAATGGTGATAATAGGTAGTGGCCCACATAGTTGGAGACCTCCCTGAAGAGTTTCACCACCATGTTCGCCCAAGGAACCATTGTAAAAAACGTAAAATAATGGGGAAATTTAAAGAAAGTCGAACAACAAGGAATGTTGGTCACAAAAATATATTTCAAGTGGGCCAGGGAAATTCAGGTTCTGCGGAAGTGCGCCCAAGCCTTGACGCTCCAATAAACAGACGCTTCCATCTGTTTTAGTAAAGTACACCAAAAATTCCTTCACTTGAGTAAAAGATTGAAGCCGTATTTTACCTGAACTTAAAAATTTTTATAGCTGGAGTGGGACTCAAACCCTTGCTCTCCAACCAAGCGAATCGAACCATCTTTGTTTTAGATGTAAATTGTTCAAGTTTAATGCCTGGGCTGAGACAGGAGGCTAGGCGTTTTGCACCCCATTAGTATCAACCTGGACATGCTTGGTTTGCACCCAGCGTTGATCTAAGGTGTGTTTCAGGTCAAGAAGAGCCTGAAGTTTCACCTTCTGGGCCTCCTGTCACCCTGCCTTATCTCTGGCATCAGTTCCTACTATAATGTCATTCAACCATGACATTACCCTCTCCTCCTTCTTGGGCTCCACCCCCCTCCAGGGGCGTTTGCTAAGGAGAAGTTCTTATGTGCTGGCGGCAACTTCATAGCAGCAACGGCTGGCTTAGGCTGAGATCCTGCAGCCTCAGGGAAACGATTATGAAATGATTCGATCAAGTCTTGGGCATGTACACAATCCCATGCTGGCACCCAACTGTTCTCTGCTGCGTCAAACCCTTTCCAAGATACCAAGTACTCAAGGCGTCGCTTAATCCAGTGGGAGGCTACATTTCCTCCACTTCCCATTCCGGTGCCCCATCCACAAGATAAGCCTTAGGGGTCACATGAGGAGGGCCCTCAAACAGGGTCAACTCGCTTTCATGAAAGATGGAGAAGAACTGAAACGCGGAGGGAAGATCCAACTGGTATGAGGCATGTCCCACCTTTCTAACTACAGGGTAAGAACCAATCTTCTTTAAACCTAGTTTTTTGCATGGCTGCTTAATAGGGATGTTGTGAGCATCAAGCATCACGAGATTTCCTTCCTTGTATGCTGGACCCACTCAGCGCTTTCCATCGGCATTCTCCTTATAAACCAGCATAGCCGCCTTCAAACTTGTGGACACCCCTTAATGGACCTTCTTGAGAGTCTTAGCAAAGTCCAGCACCTCTTCCACTTTGGAACCACAGCTGGGCTCCATGTTAAAAGCAGGGTTAAAGCCATGGTTAGCAAAAAAAGGTGAACAACAGATTGATGAATGCATAGTGTTGTTGTAACTAAACTGGGCCATGGGAAGGTGAGGAACCCAATCTGAATGGTCTGCGGTGGTGTAACAACGCAGAAATTGTTCCAAGCACTGGTTCACTCGCTCAGTCTGCCCATCTAATTGGGGGTAATAGGCAGTTGAACGGCAGGGGCAGATCTGAAGAGTTTTACACAACTCTTCCCAAAAGACGGAGGTGAACTGGGGTCCCCAGTCACTAATGATTTCTTGAGGAACCTCATGAAGCGCAAATACATGGGCAACGAAGAGCCTGGCCATTTCAGCGGCAGTTATAATTGTTCTGCAAGGAATAAAGTGGGCGAACTTTGTAAAGCGGTCCACCACCACCATGATTGCATCATACCCATCTGAAACGGGTAACTCCACAATGAAATCCACTGATAGGGAAGTCCAGTGCGCTTCAGCCCTTTGGAATGGTACCAGCAACCCTGCTAAAGGTTGCCAATAAGGTTTCATTTGATTGCAGATCTAGCACTCTTTACATTACCGCCCTACTTGAACAGGCAAGCCCTTCCATTTGTAAGTGCGTCATATCAACTCCAAGGTCTTTGCTTTTCCAGGATGATCAATTGTGAGTCCCTCATGAATGCCCCGGATGATCTTTAGGCGCAGTGGTCCAGCAGGAACCCATAGGCGCCCCTGAAACCACACCATCTCATCCTTCATGTGATAACCCCTGGATAAGTCCTCCTGATTCAGGGCGCTCTTAGCGAGAACAACAGCATATTCAGCTGATAATGGCTGAGAAAGAACTACCTTCCTAAACATGCTATATTCTGCTGCATTTTCCAAAGGCATGAGCGCTGGCGTATTTACCGTGGACTTAGGAAGTTGAGGCAGAATAATACTCGGTGGAATCATCAACTGGGTGTTGTGAATCTCTATCTCCTTTGGATTGGGAGCCAAAGCAGGGCTGCGGCTCAAAGCATCCGCCAAACCATTCTCCTTGCCCTTGGTGAACTCATAGGAAAATGTAAATAGGGCAAGGGTCTCATGCCAATGGGTCTGACGTGGTGTTAGAACATGTGGAGCCTGGTAGTACAACAGGGCTCAGTGGTCTGTGTGTACCCGGAATGGTTGGGAAGAGCCATGTAAGTGGTGACGCCAGTAAATCAGCGCCTCCACCACTGCTAATAACTCCTTGTCATATACGGCGTAATTTAACTCATGCAGAGACATTTTCTAAAAAAATATCCCACGGGATGCTTGGACCCATCTTCACCCACCTGTAACAGGGCAGCCACAATGGCAAAGTTGGAAGCATCTGAGGACACAATGAACTCCTTTTCAGGGTCAACATGGCGAAGGATGGATGTGGATAACAAGGTGCACTTCACCGCTTGAAAAGCATCCTCCAAAATGGGGGACCACTGAAGCACCTTGGCACCGCTGGCCTTATATAAGGGGGCTGCCACCTTGGAGAGACTGGGTGTGAACTTCTTGAGGAATGTACACGTCCCCAAAAAGCTCCTCAATTCCTTGACAGAAGTGGAGGTAGGCCACTCACAAATAGCCTTCTCCTTGTCTGGAGTTATCATATGGCCCTGTTAAAAAATGACGTTGCCCAGAAAAGTAACCTGGGACTTGAAGATTTCGCATTTACTAATCTTAAGGATAAGGCAAGCGGCCCTCAATCTCTCCACTACTTGTCAAAGGTGTACTGCATGTGACTCATGATTGGGGGAAAACAACAGAATGTCATCCATGTAGGAAACTGCACATACCCCCAACAAGTCTCCCAACGCAGCATCAATGCGGCGTTGAAAGATGGCAGGGGCATTCTTAAGCCCAAAGAGCATAACCCAGAACTAAAAAATTCCTTTACTGGTGCAGAATGCAGTTAACCATTACTGGCCCTTCTTTATCCGGATTTGATTGAACGCATTGAGGCAGTCCAGCTTGGAGAGGACCTTCGCCTTCTCCACATAGCGTGCAATCTGGGAATCCAAAAGGATGGGATGGAGGTCAGGTACAGTCACATTGTTTAAGTTTCCATAATCGACACACGGACATAAAGTTCCATCAGCCTTCTCCACAAATAGAAGTGGGGAGAAAACAGGGAAGGTACGCTGAAAGATGGCACCTTTGGCCAACTGCTCCTAACCCATACATCTAAAACCTCTTCCTCCCGGACAGTCAATGGGTATATGGGGGAAGAAATATGCACCAGATTCACAGTAAGTTTAAATTCACAATCAAACTCAGAATGTTCTGGTAGCGTATTAGCTGAAGCTGCATCAAAAGAAGATGCCAACTCCTCCAAATAAGAAGGTAAGGAAAGTCATACAGTGGGCTTCAGCAAAGGGGCAAGATAAGGACTGGGAACATTGGGCCAATGGGGTAATTTTCCTTAGACGTTATCCTCAGACAAAGGAACAATCAACTGGTGACCATTTGTCAAAGACAAGGATAAAGTGTTTTCTTTCAAATTAGTTTTGACGTCAAACTTCCGCCACCACTCAACACCCAAAATGATGGGAAACAAGAGGTTCCTGATACCTTGAAACTGATCAGACAATAGATAAGAACTTACCTGAAAATTGACTGACTCCATGATGTTCAGTGTGGGGATACCTTGAGATGCCCCACCTCTAACCATACCACCAGGTGAGTAACTCAACTCAAGGTAGTCAGCGAGGTTTTGGTCAATAAAATTATTTGAGGCACCAGTATCCACCAAAATGGTTGTGCTGAACTTTCCATAAGAGGAAGTAAGAGTAGCAGTCAACAAGAAGTATCCAGAATGGGATTTATTTAATGCAGAAAACGCCATCACTTCACCCGAAAATTCTTCCTCCATTCTCAACAAGCCATCAGGGTATGTTTTTAAATCATAGAAGGGGGAGGGATAGTGGGCCACTCTTACTACTGAGGCCACATATCCCACCACACCTTCTGCAGGTGCATATACATATTTATATTTATAACGTAGTTCTTTTTCCACTTCCTGAGAACCCCTAATCATGGTAGGGGTCAAACGAGGGTTCTCAGGAGTGATCTGATATACATAAATAGAATCCTCATCCAGACCATAGGAAAATATAAATGGCTCGTTTTGTGATAGTTTGCTTTTGGTATAAAACGCGTTTTCTGGTTCTAACAAACCCACACTTATTCCAAGGGTTTGGTGTGCAGCTATCCAGGGCCATCACCCCCAAGCCCTGAATTGATGCCTTGGCATGCACCTTGGAAATGAGTTGGGGAGAAAAAATGATAATGGAAAGCCTTTTTTTGTTAAATTCAGGTTTGGACCCTCCAATGTTCCCGATTTCCACTGAGATGGGGAGGAAATCAGTGGGAAGCATCTCACGATTCAAGAAAAGATCACTAGTTGAGGACGCGATATTTATAGGGATGACCATGAGTGACATCATTGTGGCAGAATTGTATGAAACCTTTACTTCCTTCTCGGGGCTAGACCCCTGTACAGTTCCAAATTTAGAAGGAGTCAAAGGATTAGAAGGATAAGATTCCCTCATTTTAAGAAGTGCGCGCGACTTTTTGGTTCCTGTATTTATATGTTATGATCCAATGACGTCCAAATTACCTAGGCCCCTTCTGGGTTGGGGCGGGGAAACTATCCAAAAGAGTTTTGACAAGATGATCATGAAAAGTCTGAGACCACCAGGTGCGAGCAGGAAGGGTGGACACTTCCCAATTGGTAGTTGCAAAAATAATGCCAAGACGTATTAATACAAAACCTAATGAGAAAACTGTGGTGAGCCCCATTGTGGCAGTGATAAATGGCCAACACACCCAATTTACTAATATTGAAAGTCCCACACGGATACTTCATATGCTCATATAATAAAATGGTTGGTCGACTAATGTCAAGAGAGTGTCTGTAACTCTCTTGTTCCCAGCAAAGTGATGTGGGACGCGAACCCTCATTGCTAGGGAACTAGCCGTTAATAGAATGGGAAATGGGGCACCTAGAATGGTGCTTGAGCAGAAGGTAACCCAGGCGAGGGTGTAAAACACCACATATGAGAAAAGGTAAGTAAGAAATTTCCCAACTTGAGTAGACACCAACGGGGAGTCCATATTCAAGGGTATCTTGGTGTGAGTAGTCTTGGGTGTATCGGTCTGGAGGGGACCTGAACAGCCCAAGAAAGCACCTGGGATGCGTTTAAATGGTGATAATAGGTAGTGGCCCACATAGTTGGAGACCTTCCTGAAGAGGTTCACCACCATATTCGCCCAAAGAACCATTGTAAAAAACGTAAAATAATAGGGAAATTTATTAAAGAAAGTTGAACAACAAGGAATGTTGGTCACAAAAAACATATTTAAAGTATGCAGGGGAAATTCAGGTTCTGTGGAAGTGCGCCCAAGCCTTGACGCTCCAATAAACAGACGCTTCCATCTGTTTTAGTAAAATACACCAAAAGTGCCTTCACTTGAGTATAGGATTGAAGCCGTATTTTACCTGAGCTTAAAATTTCATAGCTGGAGCGGGACTTGAACCCTTGCTCTCCAACCAAGCGAATTGAACCATCTTCATTTAAAATGTAAATCATCTATTTCAGTGCCTGGGCTGAGACAAGAGGCTGGGCGTTTTGCACCCCATTAGTATCAACCTGGGCATGCTTGGCTTGCACCCAGCGTTGATCTAAGGTGTGTTTCAGGTCAAGAAGAGCCTGAAGTTTCACCTTCTGGGCCTCCTGTCACCCAGCCTTATCTCTGGCATCAGTTCCTACTATAATGTCATTCAACCATGACAGCGATGAGACTCAGGTATTAATATGCGCTCAAATTGTTCTTTTCCAAACATCAAAGTAATAGGGCTGTCCATTCAATCATTGTCTTCATTCCCTTCCCCATTTTGCACCCAATGGGTGACACTCTCCATTTCTTTAATACTTTATTGAAGTATTCAGGGTGGTCCCCTGTAGTGAGCACCAGTTTTTGAAATCCACCAACGGATGCCACAAATATTTTATCAAAGTGAGAAACTTACTTTTTAAACAAAAGTAATAAATAACGCTTTGTTAGTTTTTTATGTTTTTTATTGTCTAAGCGGGGCAAGCCAAAAGAAGTCCTTTCTTTGATACTAGTATTTCCTATCTAAACTAGTTTAAAATCTCGGGATCATGGGTATTTGGGGCTAAAGTATTATAAAGCTGAGTCATCCAAATTAGAAAATATAGGCTTTTGGCCTATCAGATTGAAGATAAATATTTTGAGGCAAAACCAACCCGTGTGGTAATGACTTGATAAATTGTATCCAATAACTAGCAATTAAAATCTTCTCACCTCAGAGTTGATCCAACTCATGTGGTAATGATTTGTTAATTTGCATCCAATCATCAGCGAGTAAAATCTTCTCACCTTGGAGGTGATCCAACTTGTGTGGTAATGATTTTTTTTTGCATCCAATCATTGATGAGTAAAATCTTCTCTCCTTGGAGGTGATCAGATCCGTGTGGTAACAAACACCTCAAATTTGGCTGAGTAATCAGAGCAATTCTATTATTTGTTCTTACCTTATTAAGCCAATTTTGGTTATAAATCATATTTTCCCAATAGCTAGGGTTCCACTGAGAATCTGCCAAAGTCTTTTCACCGTTGGTGCTCATATCATTGATAACCACAATATTATCCAAAGATTGGGCAGGTGTTGGGCCAATCATGGTAGCAGATTTGGGGGCATTCTTACCTCCAACATTCTTTTTCAAAAGTCGAGAAGGAGAATGTCCAACAAGGTGACCTGGAATTTTCATATGTTCTTGTCTACTAAGATGATACCAATGTCTTTAGTCGCACATTTAGAGATCACCTAAACCATTTAAAGGAGATCTGAAGAAGATTATCAGACTTCAACCTCAAGATCAAGCATTAAAAAATTACTTTTTAGAAATAAATTAACTATCTAGAGTTTACTATAGAATCTGAGGGATTAAGGCCCAAAAACTAATGTTGAAGTGATTTGAGCCATGATCAGACCCAGAAATGATTGTTACATTCAAGTATTCTATAATGGTTGGGTATAGCCTTCGCTTTATAAATGAATTTTCTGTCCACCAATGAACCACTTTTCAGCTATTAAAGGGTCCCAAGAAAGTCTTCTAATGGAATGAAGAAGCCCAGAAAATCTTTTGATTCATTCATGATGTATTCAATGACTGAACAAATATTGCAATACCCAAAGTTTATTCAGTCATTCATTATACAATTGTATGATCACTAATTATCATTGCCATATTAAGTCAAATTGATGAACTTAGCAATGAACACCACATAGAGTATGCAAGTAAAATTTTAGAAAATAGGAGTTAATTTACAACGTGACAGAGCATTAATGATTCATGGTGATATATGCCTGTAAACAGTCCAGAGTTTATTTAAGGGGTACATTTCAAGGTGATAATAGACCATTCTTTGCTTATATGGTTGCACAATTTACAAGAACCTGAAGGGAGATTGGCCCATTGGGCTTTAAAATTATAAGAATACAGTTTTGATTGTAAAACATGCTGACACAGTTTTCATAATATGGATGGTCTATCACAGTTTCCTAAAGTTTTAATCCTTTAAAGCAAGAAAGATGACCGGTACAGTAAAATGTGTACTGGTAAATTGAAGACCAGCCACCAGATTTAGCCAGCATTGACCAAGGCGATGGAAAACATGAAGATTGAAAAAGATCAACCATTAAAAATGGTCAGGGAAAAATCTGTAATTTATCAAAGCCTTCTAAAAGAGTTGCAATCATTAATGCAGCTCAAAAACAAACCAGACATGGAGGCCTATGAAAAACCTTTTAGCAAGTTCACCATGTATAAATGGTAGTTGCTTATCATTGATGTCGCAGAAAACCTTGCTTGCTGTGCAGTGTATCAGGCCCACAAGCCCTATAAAAACGAAGCCACTTTACACAAGTGAAGCCTGGGTTTTCTTGGCACACAATATCCATTGGCATCATAGGGCCATTGACCATGAGTTCTGATAGAAGCCAATTTATTAGTATGGTTATAATCACTTGACTTGTTGTATGGAGACGCGTGCTTTAGCCAAAGTAGATGTCAGAAGTACTACCACGCTTATTCTGGAGCAAATACATTTTCATGGTTGCTCTTAAGTTATTTTAACGGATAATGAAAGCAACTTGACTATACATTCATGCCCAAATTAAACAAGTTGATAGTAATACAGGGAGTACTGATAACGCCTTACCATCCAGAAAAAAATGGGATGGTCAAAAGGGTAAATATACTTTGATCACTACTAAGAAGAATCATGTAGCTTGTAATTCTTTCATCTGGGTAACCTTTTTTATTGTTGGATTTATTTTTTAAAGGTTAAGTTATTTGTTGTCAATGGGTGAATCTACCTTTAAGTTCAATGGGTATCAGGCTTGTTTGCTGCCAATCTTATATTCCGCTCTTGAACTTAGTTGGAAATGATGCCCTAAATATTTGTATAGCTTGAGAACTAATTTTAGGATTACATTCTTCAGCCTATGACAATATTCTCAAGCGGAAAGTTAAGTCTAAAAAATATGAAGGTTAAAAGTGGCCAGCTCTTCCAACTTTTGTCTCAGGTGATAAGGTCAGTTATTAACATCCATGACTTTGAGTAATTGATAAATTAGAAAAGCTCTGGGTTAGACCATTTGAGGTAATCAATTTGTTAACATTGGATGCTATACTAAGGGCTTCTCTGATAGACGTCTTATGAATTAAGTGCTTGCTAAATTTTGTAAAGCATACAGATACCTTAAAAAAGAGAACAAAAAATCATCAACTTAATTTTTAATCTATTTGTACTAGTAGTCATCTTTCTGTAAACTTTAAGGTTTGACTTATTGCCATGGATTTTATTTTGGATTGTATGCTAACCTTTTACTTAAAAGCTCTGCCCGTAAATTTGGCAACAAAGATACCATTTTCCCGCTGCCTCTAGGAGGAAAGTTTGTACCAAAAACCTCCCTGCCATGTTGGTGATGATGAACTATGTTAATTTGGTCCCATGACTCCTAGCTTGTCTGCAAAATAGCTTGCATCAATAAGCATGTTGGAGAAAATAATCTAGTTAAACCTGGGGATGTGTTGAGATTTTAACCGGATTATAATTTTTTCAATAGGTTCCAAACTAGTGTTTATTTTTTCAGGCGTGTTACAAGTTTAACTACTGTTTTAAGCTTTAATCATTCATATAGGATTATTGAGCTTTGATATTAATCAATCAATTAATCATAATTAGTTCCATAATTGTAATTGCTGGATATATTGGGCTTAAAATATTATTACTTTTAATGTTATTGATTTTGTAGCAATCTGCCACAATTTAACTTTCCAAAGCAAGTTCTGTTCAGTAGCTTAACAAATACTTTTGCTTGATGTCTGATCTATTGCACTTTTTGCAACCAATGGCTAATATTTATTTGTTAGATGGGCATTTGATTGCAATTTGTCACTTATATATATTTCCTTATTTCCCTAAAATAAACACCTTATTTTTTGATAATAGTACTCTATAGTAGTTTGTTTTATTTTATTGTAGGAGAAGGTTGCTTAAGTGTTTTAAGCAAGGTCTTAAGCTTTTCTTTCTGTACTAATTTGTCTCAGTTTGCGTTACTGACTTCAAACAAAAAACTTTTTTCTATTTGAACCACCGCAAACCTGTGCATTCATTGCAGTATAACAGTAATTATCCCTAGCTAATCACAATTATATGTGACACTAAGTTTGCAGCCTTTGTGAACTACAATTGACCATTTAGTTGGTGGCTATTGACAAGCAACAAACTTTGATACACAGTCTTTATAAAGATTAATCTGTTTGATTAATTATAAAAGAACTAGGGATTAAATAATATTACAAAGCCCAATTTAGGCCAAGCTGGATAACGCGGTCATACAAAATTCCACCAAAATCTCACCAATAGTCAACTCACTTCTACCTTTTGGCCTTTAATTTTAAGTTTGTGTTTGTCAATAAAATGAACCATGTTTTACCATACATTTCAAGCTGTAACAAATCCTCAGTCTGCATTTGACAAGAACACCAAGTATAGTTACCATTTTACCCCAAATAAGCTCTAAAATTGCCCCTTTCTGGTATACACCACTTCTCCCTTGTTATATGCCACTGCTCCCCCTCAGCATTATCCCCATTGTCATAATTTATTAATTCCAAGCCTCCATGGCCAAATGCATTGAGCTCTTGATAAAACTCTTCATTAGCACCTCAAAGTCATTTTTATTGCTTTATAAAGTAAAGGCACCTCCTTTTAAATCAATTTAAGTTACCTCAGAATATTGTGACTGCAATATAAAGAATTTGTGGCCCCCTTGTTTATATACACCTGTGGGAGTAAAATTCACGGACCTCAATAAGTAAACATAAACATTGTTAGATCCTTGAAGATATCCTTTAATTGGTATTAAAAGCTCTATATTCACTCACTCCATGTCAGATAGCTAAGGCAAAATAGAACTCTTCATATCTTACAACAGGACTAGGGTCCATGGACTTCAGCTTATCTGACTTTATTATCTCCCTCCCCTCACCTTTGTCTATGACTTGATCAGTTGGTGGTTGACTGCATCACCCTACACGCTATCTTCATCCCATCTTTGACATCCATATAACCAAAGAGATAGTGTGCCACTTTGTTAATTGGTGTCTTTGCAGTCTGGTTACCCTCAAAAATCTTTGGCAACTGTGGCTCCTTAAAACATTAGAGTTTAAGAAAACACTAATCACTGGGTTGAAATTCTCTATGCTACTCCACAGCATACCACTTCTATTTTAATAACAAAACATCGAGTAGTCTAAAAATAACTAGCACCTTAGATGCTATGAGTCAGCTTGTTGGTCCTTGCTTGCTTAACTTAGCTGCTGACCGGAGTGGAGTGATTCTGTTTCCACACAGATTAGACATCAGACGAACTTCTGAAAGCGCATAAACCTCACTGAGTAGGTCTTCTTCTCGTGCTACCTGATGGAACTTTGATGGATCATTGAAAATGTTTATTGTCCTTCTGGTGGTACTCTTATTGGTATTCTTAAACATATCTCCTCTTAAAAGAGTCTTCCTATTTAGACCCCAAATTGGTTACTGTAAATTTCTTCAATCAAACTCAATATAGCTGGAAAACAAAGACAAACTTAAGATTCTGTGGTTAAGGATTAATTTTATTATAATAAATTGATTTATTTTATATCTTTAGACATAAAATCAAGATGTGAATAAAATTAAGATGATATAAATTGGGGTGGGGAACAGCGATATTGCAGGGCCTTATTAAACCCCTTATGAGTCTCTTCTTGATTTTCGTCTTGGTAAGGATCCATCTGGTTCAATGCTTATATCATGAGCTCTGTCTTTTGTTGTATAACCCTGAACCAGGATTTTTGTTGGCCTTTTGCTCAACGCCCACTTTTGGGTCAGTGGCTAAAATATTTCTTCTGTTTTTACTTTTTTCAACTAATCTTATAATATGCTGATCAATAAGAGTCATATGATGACACTACTCTGATGCGCCTCATTTCAGGGTTTTTGATCATCTTTCATTTTGGTTGATTAATTTTTAGGTAATTTTAAATAAGATTTTTGATTGCTTCCATTAGAATAAATAGGTTTAGTAATTTTTGTGATTTTTTGTCATTAGGAGAACTGATGAAATTATTCCATCATCAGCCAATTGTAAATTATTTTGCACCCCCCAAAGGTATAAAATGGGTCAATTTTCGTAGTCTTTGGCAGCAGAGGCGCTGTCTTCATACTGTAAATATCTTTTTTGGTAGGTATAAAATTATTTTGTGCGATATCATTCTGACTGTCTTAAATTTCTGAGGCCATCATCATCTAAAAAAGGGGGTTCATCACTTAATCCAAGTTTCAATCTTACATATATAAATCTAAGTTAATATAGTGATGATGTTCAACCCAGAGGCTGAGGAATTATTTTCCAGTATACTTATGATATCTCTCACAACACTTCCCCTCCCATGATGAGACCATGGAAAGGACCCAAGGTTCCAGGATAGTACTCTTTAAACACTATATTGCTGTTATCATCTCTTATTAAATACATAGCTCCTCTCTTGGCCAGGGTAGTTGCAGGGCCAGTACAGATGGCTTGTAAATTCTCAGGCTAATTTCTCATACATGGTAGGATAAAGCAATATCTCTTAAAGCTGAATTCTGGTATTCTAGTCCATCTTTGACTCTCACGTTAAATTTTGAGGATAGTGGCTTCAGTATTCTTAAATGCTTATAAGTGATCATAATCAGATCATCAGCTTACTCTTGCTGATAACTCCCAGGTGGTAGGTTCTTGCAATATGCGAGAAATAACTGGTGCCAGCAAGGTAGGTAGGGCTGCTTCTTTACCCTACTTGGTCTTGAATGGAGACGTGCCAATCACCTGGTAATAATAAGTTGGTATGCTAGCAGCGCGGATGGCAACAGTTGAGCCCACTTTGACTTGTAATTCATGGCTATCTTCAACGCACCCTCTAAGGTTTTATTCACGCATAATATGCTTCCTTTGACGGAGGGAGTGTATGGACTGGTGAATTGTTGTCACACTCCAACTAATTTTATAAGCTTTCTCACAAAATTTTAGAGAAAAGTTCATCTCATTATCTGATAGCAGAATCTGAGGGCATCCGTGCCTCATTTAATCTTGGTTATACAATAATATGTCAGTTGATCCTTCAGTGTATGTATTGACTGCTAATGATTCAGCCCATTTTGGTGAAATGGTCAGTAGCCACGATGAAATTTCGATCCACACAAGGTGGTAGGCAATGGTCCTCACATTAATGTATACAGTTTGAAATGGAGCTGTTAGCAGAATTGGTGGAACTCAAAGCGCTTCTCAAAGGGCATGAGACTTGCAAAGGATACACAGAGTTCAAAAGTTTTTTCTACTTCGTCTAACATTTTAACTATCAATAGAATTGGTCTTTTAGGTATGGCAATGTTTTCTGGAATCATCCATGGCCAACATTCTTGTGTGCTTCCATCAAAAGTTTCAATTGATCACTAGGTCAGATGTATGAGTACCACTTGTACTTGATCTTCTTCTAAAGATTTCTATCATAATGCTGGGTATATTTAGAACATCTTCTCAAGATATTCTTTCTTCGTTGGTCTCATCTTGCCATACCTTCTCTAGTAATAAAATCAAGTTGTACAGGCAATCACCCTGATGATCTTGGAGGTGGAAAACTGATAATCACAACAGTTCATCAGCGTTAAAGTTCTTGCTTCCTGCTCAGTGTATGCTCTCAAAATTATACCCTTGGAGCTGTACAGCTCATCAGGTATTGCATCTGTCTGGATCCTTCATTTTTCGCAGGCAGCAGAGTAATGCATGATCCATCACAACTTTGAAGTATACTTAATATAAGTACAGTCAAAAATGCTTCACTACTCTTACTACTGCTGGGCACTATATTTCCATCACGTTGTAGTTCTTTTCAGCTCTAAAAACCTTGGACTAGTACTTAGTGGGGTGGTCCATCCCATATGCATCTAATTGAGTGATAATTACTCCAAGCTAAATGTCGCTAGCGTCATTATATGGCAAAACATCTTTCTGTGGTCTGATTGTTCTATAATTGGTGCCCTTACCAATCTAGCTCTCAACTCTTTTAGGACCTACTCTTTCTCCAGGCCCCATTTAAACTTTTTTTCCTTTGTTAACAAGTGGATGAGAGGTGCATCCCAGTCTACGAAATGGGGAATAAGCTTCCAATAGTATCCCACCATCCTGAGGAATACTTGTACATAACGCATGCGTTAAGCTGTTCCATGGCTACTATGGCTTTGATATACCCTTCCTGAGTCTTAATTTCTTTTGGGCTTATCTCATGTCCTAGAAACTCCAGTTGTCACTTAAGGAAGGTACACTTGATCTGTTTCAAGCTCAAGTTAGCTTTTATTAGTTATGTAAACACTTCTCATAAGTGTTGGAGGAGCTTTTGAAAAGTGCGACTTAATACTGTTATATCGTCCAAATAGTTGAGCAAACTAGATAGCTTGAAAGTTTCAAAGAATTAGTCCATCATTTTTGGAAGGTACAGGGGCGTTGCACAGCACCTGTTCCATCTTCGTAGGTTCAAACTGTCCCTGACTGATAATCAGGGCGCACTTCTCTTAAAAATCTCTAGAAAGAGTTCCATCTTCCAATAGCCAATGGCCAGATACAATTCCAAATAGTACTTTTATCCTCCCAAGCGCTTCAGTGCATTGTCTATTTGATGAAAGCGATTATCACTCTTTTTTAGTAACTTTGTTCAACTGACGGTAAGATACCCACACGGTGTGTTCCATCCTTCTTGTGTACCAGTAACAGTGGAGAAGCCCACGAGCTCTTTTAAGGTCTGTTTAAGATGCCTTTAGATAGCTACTCATTTTTTAAGTGTTAACTATTTTTAGCACTTTAACGGTTGTACAGTTTAGACTTGAAAGGGATAGCAGATCTGGTGTTAATCCTATGCACCTCTTCTTTGCACAATCATAGACTTTTGGTACAGTGCTGAAGACTTCATTCAATTCATCTAAGAGCTCGTCCAATTCCTTCTTCTTCTTGTAATTCACATCACCAAATCCTAGCTCATCAAAAATCCAACAGCATAAACTGAATCAATGGCTTCACAGATTGTCAATCTGGCTTGGGCGACAATTTTCCTTTCTCTACTGATAAAGCTGGATAGTGATGTTCCTCAATATGACATTCAGTTCTAAGGTGTACTTGGTATTGAAAAACACATTTAGGACCTTTCGCTCCTCTCTTCTATTACATTTCAACTTTGAACTTATAGTAATGAGTTTTAAAATATTTTCACACTGTTTGAGAGTAACATCCATCGTTGTTCACCAGGTCTGATCACCATGTCCTTACTAGCGAACAGTGGTAGGCCTTCCTCTGCGCTAACCGTGGCAGGTAGTCATTTAACACTTTCCCCTAAGAGTGTAGTGTAACAAGTTGATTGATTGATTGGTTTCCACTAAACATGTCCTCTTATTGCGTGGCTTGGCTCCTTCATCCATGAACACCTGTGGAAGTTGATATCTAAGCGTGCTCACAGTAATGGTGGTGAAGTCAATCTTAGCACCAAAGTTGAGTAGAAACTGGGTGCTAATCAAGAAATTATAGTGATTGTTGTCCATAACCACTGCTGGAGCTGTCAGAACCATGCGCCCAAAAAATAACAGCAACAGTGAATATGCTTATAAGTTGTATGTGACATATGGACCAGCTGTCCGGTACTTGACATTGTAGTTTATGTTGAGCATAAGCATAGGTTTCTTTATCAACTTGGAGGATATTATGAACAGGTGTTCTGTATCTAGTTCAGCCAATTGTGAACCCTCTGAATTATTACTTTATACTTCATATAAAGCTTTAACAAATTATGATATAATTATCATAAACATAAGTATCTGACTCTTTAAATGCTTCAGAGCTTTTCTCCTTAATGCGGCCTTAGTGGTGCCCTCATTATCTTGTTCTATGTTTTTTAAGGTGGAAATCACAAGCTGTTCTTCTTTGTTACCAGTATCTATGATATTGATAAGTTAAGTGGCCTGTACCAAGTAGGTATCCCTTGATCCAATAATGTCAGTTACATTCACATATAGTTGTGCAGGTGTTGGGATTTTAGCTCATATTCCCAGCCTGCTAGATTACCAGGAATCTCTAGGGATATTTCCTAAGGCGAAGTGAATTGAAAATTTGTTGTCCCAAGTTTTGGAGTATCTAAATGGAGAAAATTTTGGGATATTTTCCTGGTTATATCCATCAGGTATTGATCCAGATGAATACTTAAGATCTTATTGGGTATAGTTGCCGATGAAATAGGGGCATCTGATAGTGATTAACTATCAGGTGTACCATTTGGGATCAGTCAGGTTTCATCACCAATTGATTGGGAATGGATAGTAAGTTGCGAGGTGAGTGATGCCACCTGCTTTTAGTGAATCAATCAGTTGGTGCATGACCTGCCTTAATGGGTAATAAGTCTCATTACCTAAGCAGGTTGCTAGCCAAATATGGTTGGTTTGCTTGGATTGAGAGAAAAATGTTAGGGACACATTTTTTGACTCTTTCCATTTAGGTCTTGAGGATGTCCAATGACGGAATCCTAGCCAGGATGGGGAAGACCATCGCTGCCAAGATGAGGATGGGTGATTCAACAGCAATGGCTGCCATTTTATCAAAGAGGTGTCAACTGAGGGTTAGATGACCGAATCCCCGCTATGAATTCCTTTGGATTCACTTATAATAAAAAATATCATTTAGTAGAAAACAGCATTTAGTAACTAACAGTATTTATGAGAACAGATAAGAAGTTCTATAGTTGTTTCATCAAGTATATAATTTAAGTAGTAAACTATTATCAGCTTTCCATTGTGTTATTCTTCTCAAGGATATTATCGCTGTGTGCAATAATTGGGAGACTCTTAGTGAAAAGAGCAAAGATCTGAGCGGGGATCTAGAGAAGAAGGAGACACAATTGGGGATTGCTACCAACTGTGTGTTGGACTGAAGAGTCTGTCACCAGGGAATCTCAGAGAATATCAGGTTGGACAGAACAAGGGAATGAATCCCTAGATCATGACATCTCAACTATTTAATAGGGAATACTGGCCAAGCGTTGGGCTAAGATATAAGAATTCATACTCAACTACGGATAATAGTCATCATACTATTATCTTTAATAATCTATTATACTATACAACGCAGACAAAGTACAAGAAAACTAACCTGTGCAGTAAAAAGATACTAGGGTTGTTTGCCAATAATAACCCAACTTAAGTAAATTTCTACAAGTTGGTGCTCACTACAGGGGTAGATGAATTGAAGAAATTATAATAATGTCATACAAAGATGAGTTACGCAAACTGTGGACCCAGTTAGCCACTTGAATCAGAATGCCCTAAACTCAGCGGACCACTGGTAATTCCCAGCCTTGGAAGAATGAGTCACCAAGATGGAGGAAAGGATCAATAATGTTGCAAGTTTCAGGAAAAAGTTACTTGGGAAAGTAACTTCGTTGAAGAAGAAAGAATGGGACCTCGTTTGAGAGGTCTTATACCTGAAAATGGAGCGAGAAGTGCATTGCAAATTTTTTTGAGAAATTTCAGCACAGATATAGAGCAACTGATCAAACAGGTGGAGGAACTTAAAACTCACAAATGTGGTTGTGAGCCAAATATGGCAAGATATGCTGAAGATTGAAGTCCTCGCATGATACTTGGGAAGTTGAATACCCCAAGGAACATGACGCCTGCTTTTGCTGCCATTTTGAAGATGACGCCCAAAGTCACTCCTCAAGTTAGCCAAGTGGCCAAACCTAGAGAGAATCAGCTAGAGATAACTTGGAGGAATTTAAGGCAACGCTGAAATTGCCAATGTTCCATCAGGATAACGCCCCAGCGTTTTTCTGACTGTTCAATATGACCATGTATGGCTATGGGGATCATCAAAAGGTGTTGACAGTCATGAATTGCCTAGACACCGACTGTCAGAACTTAATGTTACCTCACCTGGAGGGGGACAGCTGGTCATATGCTGAGGCAAAGGCGGCCATCATGAAAAAGTTTGGGAGTCTGATGCACATGTTGAAGCACAAACGGGAATTTATGGGAATTTAGTTCCATAAAGCTGAGTCTCTAGCTAGGTTCACAGATCAGTTTTACCAGGAGTCACAGATCCTGGTTGGAGCGAAAGTACTGGATGACTTTGATGCCAGAATTGCCTTACAAGCGGCCTTTTGGCCCTATCGTGATTTTCATTACATGATGACTTCCATGTTCGCGATGGAAATAGCTATCTTGCAAATGGTATATAACTTGAAGATTTTGGGAGCAACATTTGATGCCCCAGATAGAAGCTTCAGATCCAATCCGGTATGCAATCCAAATCCCACAAAGGGAAATGAAGGAGCTAAATAGATGATTAACCAAACTGTGCCTGGGAATAAGCCCAACGTATTCAGATGGTTGAATAAGAAGGAGAAGGTCTGCTACCAATGTGGTAGAAAAGGACATTTCGCTGTGCACTGTAAGAAGCTGAAGGATCAAATCAACGTGGTCTAGGCGAAAGAGTCAGCTGCCACTAAGGAATTGGGAAAAGGGCCCACAGCCTAGATGGGGAACAGTCTAGAGCTGCGGAGAAGCCTGTTCCTCCTGACATTATGGCTGAGGAAATTGATATCAGCAATCTGTTTGTAGATGCCAAACAGGATCAGCTGTACCAAATGGTCAATTTGGATGTAAATGCCATGACCAGAGCCAGGGTGAAGAGAATTGACCCTGAGATAATCAAGGAAGTTGCCCGGCTATGTGTCCGACAACTGGTGGACAAGATTTGAACTGCCAAGAATCCTAAAGAATTATCTGAAGTCCAATTAGATGAGGCCAATTTGTCAATCCCCCTCAGCACAACAAAGGAATTTTTTCCTGATTTATTGGCGCAAATTTTTTCACGCCCTTGATTCAGCTAATAACGCCACTATTCACTCAGTAGACACTATATTGCAATATTCTGAATGTATTATATAGACATACAAGTGAATTGAGTGCAGGTGAGGGTAATTGTCACCAGCAGAGCACCCATCAATATTGTCTCAACCAAGCTGGTAAAGAGGACAAAGATCTCGCCAGACTTGGAACATAAGAAGGAATTTGGGACAGCTGGGCCAAACACCACAGTCTCCTGGGAGCGTATAGCGTGTTGCCACTATGATTTGGGTCATTGGTGGTATCTGCGCTAGCAATAGTTTTGGCCAACCAAAACTATAACATTCTGATTGGAATGGAGCTTCTATGCAATACAGAGTTAAATTTAACTTCAAGGATAATATGTTGACCATATTGGGTCAGACATTATCATTGGTATATCAGAAGGATGGTGAAGCTCCGCTGAATTGGAGAAACTTCATCAATCTAATATACAATGACGGCATTGTCCTGATTTTGTACCAATTAGTTGGTAGGAAGTGACGCAAAATGCCAGCGGATTTCCTAGAGAACCAGGAAATTCCACTGAGGCTCAAGAATGAGAAGGCCATACCGCCAGGATCGCACATGATAGTTGACATGGGGCTAACATTGGAGATACCTGAGCTGTTGTATGGGGAGGTCAGAAGCCCCTGGAAGAAGTCCATAGTGGAGCCTTGGGTGGCTCCTGGGATAATAATGCTGGGCCATGGAGAACTTTGAGTTCTCCTGGTGAACTTAAGTGAAAAACCAATGAAGATCAGGAAAAATCAGATCTTCATGTTAGTTCATCTGATCCCGATGGCCAAATTGAGGAGATTCCACAATTATGGGACTCTTGATGAGATGGGATTACCAGCTGGGGTAACTAAGAGCATCAACCTATTGGTTGATTGGTAGTAACTTGCTGATCTGTCAGAAGGCCAGCAAGAGGAGTTGCTTGAACTATTAAAAAAGTATTGTGAAGTGTTCGCTCAGGACAACTACAATTTGGGATGCACAAGAGATGTGATCCACAAGATCGACACAGGGGAAAATTTGCTGATCAGAATGAGACCAATCCAATGATTGAAAACCACCAAAATGGTAGTGGAGGATAAAATCATCAAAGCTTTGAAGCATGAGCTTCTAGTTCCATCATTGAGTCCCTGGGCGAGTCCAATTCTAATTGTGAAGAAAAAGGATGGCTTCAACCAGGTGGTGATTAACTACTGGAAGCTGAATAAAATTACAAAGAAGGATTTATATCTCCTACTGAGGATTGATGATGCGCTAGATCGATTGGTAGAAGCAAAGTATTTCTCCATGATGGATCTAATCTTGGGATCTTGGCAGATTGACTTGCCAAAAGAAGTCCAGGAAAAATACATAATTATTACTGTGCAGGGATATACCAAACGACGAGGATGCCCCAGGGTCTATGTAATGCGCCTGCAACGTTTCAGAGGGCCATGGACGCGATACTGAGCGACTTAAAGTTGTCATGTGTCCTAATATCTGGATGATATAAATGTGTTTAGTAGGACGTTTACTGATCACCTACAATACTTGGAAGAAGTATTCAACCGACTGTCCATGGCTAACCTGAAGATCAAGCCAAGGAAGTACTACTTCTTTAAAAAAGAGTTGGAATATCTGGGATTTGTAATCAACTCCAGTGGATTGCAGCTGCAAGCCCATAATATAGAAGCCATAGAATGGATGGCTGTGCTGAAGAGTGTCCAAGACATCCAAGTGTTCCTTGGGATGGTCAGATACTATAGAAGATTTATTTGGGACTTCGCCCAAATAGCTGAACCCTTATTCCATCTATTGAAGGATCCAAAAAAGGATTCGTATGGAATGAAGAGGCCCAGGACTCCTTTGATGAGCTACGCCAGTATTTAATAGATACTCTGATTCTGAAATATCTAAATTTTTTATTGAGAGTTTTTTATTCAAACTGAAGCTTTGTTGACGGCGATTGGCGCCATACTAAGCCAAGTAGACAAACTTGGGGATGAACATCTTGCGGCATTTTTTAGCCAGACACTCTCAGCCGCTGAGAGGAACTACACCGTAACTGAGTGTGCATGCCTTGCAGTCATTTACGCATGTAAGCAGTTTCAGGTTTACATCCATGGAATGCACTTTAAACTGGTGATGGACCACTCTTCGTTGCATTGGCTTCACAATTTAAGAGAGCCAGAAGGACGACTGGCCCAATGGGCACTTAAGCTCCAGGCTTATGATCACAAGGTTGTCCACTGAGTGGGGGATTCTCACCAGAATGCAGATGGCTTAGCATGGTTACCAATGGTCCAGATGGTATACCTGCAGGTAGATGAGCTATTCCAGAGAATGGTTGATGGAGAAATCGGAAACAAGCCCCAAGAAATCCAAGGTGCACTTTTGAAAGCGATAGAAAACACTGAGACTATGGATGGACAAGTATTTAAGATGATCAATGGGAAGTGGTTATTATTCCCAAAGCCATTAGAAGGAGCAGCTATCATGCAAGCTGCTCACAAGATTGTTGGGCATGGAGGTCTGAGGAAAACAACCAATCTTATTTGCCAATACTATTACTGGGAATCCATCAACTACGATGTCACAGATTATCTAGCTTGTTGTGTGGAGTGACAGCTGCGCAAACCACAAAGAATACAACTGGATACTGACTGGTCCGCCCTGGATTTTCCTGGCAACGTTGTCCATCAATGTGATGGGACTGCTGACAATGAGCACAGGGGGAGTCAAGTATATCATAGTTGCCATTGACCATCTGATAAGATGGGTCAAGATGAAGGCCCTAACGAAAGTAGACGCTACCAGCACTGCGAGGTTCATCCTGGATCAAGTAGTATATAGACATGGATGTCTTCAGGTCCTGCTTAGCGATAATGGGACAAACTTCATGTCTCATGTGATCCCATGATTGAATGAAATAATGGGGATCAGAGGAGTCATGTCAGTACCCTACCAGATAGAGATGATTGGACTGGTAGAATGGGTGAATGGAACGCTGGCCACAATGCTGAGGAAGCTGTTTGCAGGAAGAACTTCCACATGAGGAACATACCTGAGTTTTGTGACGTTTGCCTACAATATCAGTCATCATACAGTGACGGGAAAGATGCCATTTGAGTTGTTATATGGGTGAAAGGCCGCATTGCCACCAATTTTATATTTGGTAGTAGAACCTACATTGGGGATGAGTACCAAACAATACCTGAACCGACTGATGAATATCCTGATTGATATGCAATTATAAGCATTCAATACTATGTTGAAGAAAAGGATACAAGCAAAATCGATGGACAATAAGAACTTCCTGGCCTTATCAGAATACTGAATAGGTGAAAGAGTTGCCTATTGCAATATGGATGGTTTCAGAAGAAGAAACAAACTAGATGCATTGTGGTAGGGTACATTTGAAGTTATTGCCAAAACAGTGACTAATGCCTGCTCCATCAAAAATCTCTTTAATGGAAAAGTTGTGAATCAAGTCCATGCTAAATATCTAAAGCGATGGATCAATGAAAAAGGTAAAAAGTTCTTGAAGGACTGATGAACCATTAAATTTGTCATGTCCTGATGATTAGGTCAAGTCTGAAAAAAGGACCTCTGAACCAATCTAGATGGTTAAGTCTGAAAAAAGGACCTCTGAACCATAGAAAACTGGCAGGTTTAAGTACCCAGGACCCAGTTTGGGGGAAAAAATAAAAAGATGGACCGCTGAACCTAAACAAGGTCAAGTCCCATGGAAAAAAGAAGAATAAAAATAAAAAAATTGATAAAAGATATTGGAAAAAAAGAGAGATTATAAACTGCACAGAGAAAAAACTGATATAAGTTTATAATTTTTTCATTTTTATTAATTGTCCTTAATATGGGGATGATTCCACCTATGTCACCTCTTGGGGGAGGAAGGATGGATCGCGGTAGGAATGAAATACCTGTCAAAATCAATGTGAGATTGGATGCTAGCAAGGGCTATACCTACATGAAACCACGTTCTTTGAGTGGACGCAGAGCCCTGCAAGAAAGCGACTAGGGGAAGGGAAATTGAGATGTCAGATGAAGCCAATTTCAAAACATCCAGAGTGGGGAGGAAAGCAACAGTATAAGAAGAGGCAATCGGTGAATAACCCTGAGTAATCCTGATATAGTACTGGAGCTGGAAGATTAGTCTTGAGCATCTGACGATGGGCTTCATCAAGAACACCAGACATATGGGCTGGCAGCAAACAAGGGATGCTTGACGGGGGTTGCCAAATCATGCCCCCTACCAACGCCATCAGCAGAAGATACTAATGGGAAGTAGCGGCAAAGAGATAGTCATGCAGGGAACAAATGGCATCCTGCAAGCAATGACTATGGGCTTCTCAGAAGCTGAAGCTGAAGGAGTGGTGAAACCTGGGAGAGGCTGGAAGCTTCATGGACCAACTTTATAGAACTTGGCCAGCAAAGTGAAGAGCATAAGCAGCGGTATCCCTATCCAGGATGTTATCAAAATCAGAGGGATTCAGCACTAGGGACAAAGCCTCAGTGACTTGGGCCTAGAGTTCAGCGTAGGGGAGCTCAAAATGAATACTGTTACCAGTGGTGAGCTCAGTAGCCAGAACAGCGGGTTTGTAATATTGTCCAAGTCAGATGAGAAACTCAGGAAGCAGATCTTACATGGCAAGAAAAGAGCGATCAAGAGCAAATGGCATAATTTCTGGAGAATCTATGACAATGGTCGGTACATCAGTGAGAGGAGCTGAATCCAGGAGAGTTTTGAAATCCAACTCTGGAATCAACAGCAGAGGAAAAATCAGCCAAGAGTTGTTTGAAACTTAGCAAGCCTGGTTTTGAAGGGATTGGTTACTGTTTCCAGTAATTTGATCAAAGGACTAGCTGCTGGCGCCAGACTAGGCGTATGAGTCCTGGAAGGACCATAAAATAGGTTCCGCCATGCAACTTGAATCATCTGCTGGAAGAGCTGGAGGTCTTGATCAGACAAACTATTCAGAAGCTGCTGGTATTGCGACTTGGAATTTGACATATGAGCTGGATGAGAGAGGGGATGTCAGACTTATATGAAAGTCGACATTATGCACTCTAAAATCCATTAAGCTCCAATTTTAGGAGAAATTAATCTTAAAATTATGGGATAAGCTCTTCAAGAAAAGAATTAGGAATGACTTGATTCAAGAGGTTTTGAGAGAAATAACAAGGGTGAAAAAAATATGTATTCTTAATTGGGATGTGAAACAAACATCGATGGCAAGAGTCTCCTGTCTAGGGCAAGGATAAAGTTAGGAAATCAAGGACGCTGGACCAAGAATCCTGAATATGACAGCAGGTCATATGCTCTGATGGGGGTAAAACTGGATCCTGGGACTAATATCATCATGAGTAAATATATCAGCTTGGCATGACAGTAGATAGTGGGGACCGCGCTCTAAGTAGGCAGTAGTGAGGAGGAAGAGGAAGAGAGCTGCATGCTGAAGGTCGTCCTGAGTAGCATTGAGTATTGATGAACGTACTCCACTTGAGCCAATGAAGTATTTGACCAAGTTCTGAAGCGGTGTTCTCATGCCCTGGTCTTTTTCTCACTGGAAATCTAGGCAAGAGGGGGGATGTGTTGGGATTTTTGTCCATATTTACAGCCTACTAGATTACCAGGAATCGTTAGGGGATAATTCCCTAAGGCGAAGTGAATTGGAAATCAGTTGGCCCAAGTTTTGGAGTAACTATATTCAGGGGATTTTGGGATATTTGCTGGATTATATCTGTCGAGGATTGATCCAGATGAATACTTAAGTTCTCATTGGGTATAGTTGCCGATCAAATAGGGGCATCTGATAGTGATTAACTATCAGGTGTAGCATTTGGGATCAGTCAGGTTTCATCACTGATTGACTGGGAATGGATAGTAAGTTGCGAGGCGAGTGAAGCCACCTGCAATAAGTGAATCAATCAGTTGGTGCATGACCTGCCTTAATGGGTAATAAGTCCCATTACCTAAGCAGGTTTCTAGCCAAATATGGTTGGTTTGCTTGGATCGAGAGGAAAACGTTAGGGACACATTTTCTGACTCTTTCCATTTAGGCCTTGAGGATGTCCAATGATGGAATCCTAGCCAGGATGGGGAAGACCATCGCTGCCAAGATGAGGATGGGTGATTCAATGGCAATGGCTGCCATTTTATCAAAGAGGTGTCAACTGAGGGTTAGATGACCAAATCCCCACTATAAATTTCCTAGGATTCACTTATAATAAAAAACAGCATTTAGTAGAAAATACTATTTAAGAGAACAGATACAAAATTCTATAGTTGTTTTATCTGGTATATAGTTTAAGTAGTAAACTATTATCAGCTTTCCATTTTGGTATTCTTCTCAAGGATATTATTGCTGTGTGCAATAATTGGGAGACTCTTAGTGAAAAGAGCAAAGATCTGAGCGGGGATCTAAAGAAGAAGGAGACACAATTGGGGATTGCTGCCAACTGTGTGTTGGACTGAAGAGTCTGTCACCAAGGAATCTCAGAGAAGATCAGGTTGGACAGAACAAGGGAATGAATCCCTAGATCATGACATCTCAAGTATTTAATTGGGAATACTGACCAAGCGTTGGGCTGAGATATAAGAATTCATACTCAACTACGGATAATAGTCATCATACTATTATCTTTAATAATCTAATATACTATACAACATGGACGAAGTGCACAAGAAAACTGAACCTGTGCAGTAAAAAGAGTACTAGGGTTGATTGCCAATAATAACCCTCCAGTAAATTTTTACAGCAGGTATATCCATTTCACTAGATGCCCCTAGTACGTGGTATCCTACACTTAATACATCCTTATATTCATGATTGTCTTACCCTTAAGTCTTTAAATCCACCAGGTTCACTACATTGGTGGAATTTTCAGTAGGTGGTACACCCTTTTTTACAGTGGTGTTTTTCAGATAAGAGCGCCAAAATGACACAGTTTATGGCACATAATGAATGTAAGTTCTCTCTGAGGCTATCATTTTATTGGTTTAATTCTTATCTCTAGCTTTCTTGTTCTTATCATGAGTGACATAGATAACATTGCCTGCTCTTCAAGGATGTTGGTTTAATGCTTTGTATTCCATTTATAAGTTCCTTGGACATCAAGTAAAGCCTCCTTGATGGGCTTCAGTGATATTGCAGTCTCAATTTCTAATGTCATGTTCATTTCAAAGCGGGATGCATCTCTAGGGAACTCAGTAGGACCATTTTGCAGTTAATAGATCCAATGTTTCTGTTGTTCATAATTGTTGAGCCTTTAATAAGTAACAATCAGAATAGTTAGAGAAAAGCTTACTCTCCCATAACCATGAATAGTACTTTTGTTTCCTGCTTTGTACATCTTAATCACTTTTGAACTCTTACAGGAGAATAAATTCACTTCAGTCCAGGCTAATCGAGGTAGTAAACTTGCACTGAGAATATCTTGATCCTTGATACTCATGCAGCGTTGTACATGGCGAGCCTTCTCACAATCACTTACATTATCCATACTGTTTTCTGCACATCTGTAAGAAACCTGCAATGGTTCCCTTGTCAGGTGTATAAATGGTCTTTTAGTAGGGCTTAAAGTTTAGGTCCTCTTCAATAGGTTTGGCATACATCATGCTCATTGGTATGTCTTTCAAATTTTAGTAGCTAAGATTGGTGTCTCTAACCAGATATCTTCTTGAGATGAGGTAGGGTCTGGCTGTGGTCTAATCTGTAGTTGAGCTTAAATTGATCCAGATTATTGTCAAAGGTATTCAGCATGGAATTGTGCTGGTCTAAAAAATTTTATATATTTTTAAAAAATCAGATTTACATTCCATTTTTGTTTTCAAGGAACAACAGTATATCTTCAATCTCTTTAATGATGGTTCCATCCTCTTTACTGTAGAAGGTTCACTCAGTATTAGTATGGTTTCAATGCGGGATCTTCTAGAATTCTCCCTGACATGCTCAAGTTGGTTTTATAATTCTAATACAATACAATTCTAATGTTTGGAGTCTTGAAAGAATGGTTTCTTCCTCTCTTGCCATGAGTTTAGAGGAATCTTCACCATGATAGGCCTCCATATCCTCATCAATCTGTTCTTGAGGAATCTCATTTCCTTCACTCTGGTCTGATGGTGTCACCCCTGTAGTGAGCAATACATTCAGTTTGTCAGTCCATGCTCATTTAATTTGTCTGCCTGACATGGTGCAGAGTGGGTTTATTCAATACAGATTAGACACCAGGCGACCTTCTGAAGGCGCATGATCATCCTCACTGAGTAAATCTTCTTCATGATGCTACCTGATGCAGCTATGATGGCTCATTGAAACTGTTCATCGCCCTTCTGGTGGTATTCTTGTTGACACTTTTGAGCATATTCAATACATTGGACTAGTACAAAACTTAATGGAAACCTCAACCAAACTCTTACTTGGCGTTATTAGCAGCGAAGGTGTTCCCCTAAATGTGTGCCTTCTACTTTGGATTCCATAATGGGTATTGGAGATCTCATCATTTGTACTCAATAATAGTGGGAACAAAAATGAACTCAAGGTTCTGCGATTTAAAAGTTTTCATTAAAATTTAAAAATAAAAGCATTCTATATCTTAAATAATAAAATTAGTGTTGAAATAAATGTAAATCAGTATGAATTTTGTGTGGTACAGAAATATTGTAAGGACTTAATGAACCCCTTCTGATTCTCTTCCTGAATTTTGAATTTGGTGGTAGCATCCATCTGGTTCAATTCTTGTATCTGCAAGCTCCATCTTGTTTGGACATCTCTGATCTGTGATGTTTGGTGGCAACTTCCTCAACACCACTTCTTGATATGGAACTGCAATACTCTCCTGGTTATTTTTATTATCCTGATTTATTAAAACGCTGAACACGCCAGGATCTTAGTGATGGCTCTGCTCTGATATGTCTTAATTCAGGGGTTTGACAAACTTTCAATACTGGTTGAATAACTTTTTGAGTAATATTCAGATGGAAAGTTAAATGCTTCCTTTGAGGTAAATTGGTTCAGATGGGTGTTTGGTAAATTTTTTGTCATTGGACATCTCTGATGGGATTATGCCATTATCAGCTAATCATATTTATTTGCATCCACAAAGGTATAAAATGAGATCAATTTTTATAGTGCTTGGCAGTAGCAGCGACATCCTCATACTGTAAAAATCTTTGTTTGGATGGTATCAGTTTTGTTGTGAGTGATATCATCCTGACTGTCTGGTATTTCTGAGGCAATCATCATCTTTTAAAAAGGTTCATCTCCCATATCCACATTTTATCTTGTATATATAGATCTTACAATGTTGGTACAATGGTAGGGATTTCTCCATAGGATGAGGAAATATTTTCCAGTGTATTCATGGTATCTTCTATGGCACTATGCTGCGTTGATGTTAGATATATGATCTCTCAAGCTTCCACTAATTAATTTAATGATGACAAAGCATGTTGAAACCAGCTCTTAAGCATTGAATTTATTGCACAGGCTACATTGCACTTAAAAACAGGGTAATGTATGAAGACAAAAAAACCTAAAATTACACAAAGAAACCCCTTATTTTTCAAAAATAGGCTCTAATAAAAACTTTAAATGATAATCACCCCATGGTATCAAATACTAGCATTGGGTGTGGAGCTTCATGATGGATAGTCTCAGCAGGGGTAGGCTTTTCACAAACCAGGGTATATATGATAAACTCAAAATATTAGTTTTCTCTTTATATGCTCTTCTAATCCCTTAATTTTTTGATGCAATCATTTGATAACTCACTAGCACTAAGGAATTTCTGGTCATAGGTAATTGGAAATAACTGGGCTGCTAAGGCATTAAATTTAGTTAAATTCCCTCATAGTTGCAGTTATCCTTTTTTTGTTTTTGTTGAAATTGAAAGGTCATGTCCTTTTGGAGGCTACATGATTATCAGTCATAGGTAGCTCCAGTGGAATCTCTTAGGGGTACTTCTTCCTTAAGGTAATCTCATGACGGAATCAGCATCATCAAGGCAATCTCTGTTCAAGTGAACAGGCAAAATCTCTAGTCAATCTAGGTAATCTCTTTGCAGAAAATGTCATTGCTAATGTAAATCTCTGCTAATCAAGAAGGCAAACTCTAGATAAACAAGGCAATGGTAAAAAAATTATATAAATTGAGCGTAGATTTATTGATAAACAGGTAGTATTTTAAATAATACCATAATAGAATCACAAAAAATAAAATAAAGGAAGATGTATTCCATATGGCGAGAGATAGGCATATGCCACATGCAAAGGTAGAAATTATAGTAATGTAGGAGGTAAAGGCAAAGTTTAGATTAAGGTTTGGATTATCTGGCTTCATCTTTGAGAGCTGGATTGAAATAATGGTAAAGCAGTTAAGTGGGTTCCATTATCTGCCATAGGGAATCCAACAGATAGAAAGGAATGATTGGGTGAATCAAGGCATAATATGTGGTGTGAGGTAGTTAATGAGGTGGGTAGAGGAGTTAAACAATGAATACATCCTCAGGACTGATATCAGGATGAAAGTAACTCAGCTTGGTATTTCTTTTGGACATTATTCCCTATATTATTGGCCAGTGGAACATAAATGGGGTGATTCATCTTTTTTAGCACTAGGTGTGGGGTAATTCATCCCAAATTTGGTTACCTGTAAGTTTGGCGTTATTAACTGTTTGATGCTAGTTAAAATAGATTATAAATTTTGGGCCTTAATCCTGATAAGTTAGAAATTATTAGATTAATAATAACTATAGGTAAAATTGCCTTAATAAATAAATTTATTGTGAGCCCAAGGTAAGGCTTCACACTTACTAGGGCAAATCCTAACACTGTTATAATCAAGGACTCTGGTGAATAGCCAAAGCAAAAATTTTAAAAGCCTGTTAACAATATTTATATGCCAGTATGGAGCAAGGCCGTTGATAGTGAAATAACAATAAAATAAAATAAATGGAATGAAACCAGGCTAGTGGCCCAAAGTTATTAAGGTATTAGGGAATTGTGATGCACTGGCGGTTAGTAAGGAATTGGTCTTTCTTTGTGATCACCATTAGTCAGAAAGCATCAGTTGAGGTTGCCAATAGTAATTTATTAAGCTTTGGCAGCTATAAATAAGAATTTGGGATATGGGCAAGGTAACTTAAAAGTAAATGGTTCCTATCATTAACATTGGTGTAGTATACCAATCAGCTTTCATATCTAAATCTTATCTGCTATATAGAAAATAGATTAACTTATAAGGTAGTTGGTCAGACCAATAGCAACGCCCTCACGCAATTTCCTTGGGGTTGGAATTTCAGTTGACCACATTATTCAACCCATTGGCTGATTAATTAATTCAACAATTGGTGGTTACAATTGGATATCTCAGCAATGGTTGCCAACTAAAGTGTTAGTATATTTCTTCCAGCAATCATCCCTGACGATGTTGTGCAAGGATTTGATGAAGAACAACGCCTGGCAGTCAAATTATTATGGGCAATTGTTCAGGATGAATGGATGGGGAGTAATCATAAACTACCTATGCGTTCTAATGCTTGTGACAAAAGGTAAATTGTCATTGGGCAACTCAACTTGAGTCAATTGGTTCCAAATTCCTGACATCAATAAATTGGTCACCAAACACCAAAGATTACGTTACCTAAGAAAATTAAGGCAAGGATATCTGCCAAGATGTGGTACCTAAAACTCAAGGGTCCATCTAATTTAAGGAACAAGCAATTGATCCCAGTAGACAGCTGAAAAGCTGTGCACCAATTATACTATAAATACCCCAATAATGCCCCAATAAAATTAGATAAAATTTGATAATAACTTAGTTGTTTATACATAAGTTGTATAACTTACCCTTGGGATAAGAGTGCAAGGATTGGATATCCTTAAGCTGTTGCTATCAAATCTCTGCTTGCTCTGCGTGAAGAGAATAGGTAAATGTTCTTTTACAGTACAAACATATCTTCAAGATGAAGAAGCACCTGTCTAGCGTTGGACCCTTTACTCAACGTGGTTTTTGGGGAATCCACTTTAATAGTAGTCTTCATACTATTAGTGCCCCAGATTATCAATTTCAGTCAAATCAATGCAAGTGGTCAAGGATTGGTGCAGTTGAAATCAGGGAGCAGAAATGAGCTATTATCTAAGCAGCCCTGATTTTAACACTTGGTATGTCACCTTGTCAAACTATCCTGGGTTACAGCTCTACTCTCTTTTTTTGACCTTTTTCCCAATTGGAAGTTATGGCTGCAGAAGGCTTTATCAACATTCTGAGACCTCCATTACTTGGTTTGAATACTTGTTGAAGTTAGTAGATAGCTACAAGCAATATACAGACTGGCAGTGTCGCCTGGCTCACTAATATCAAGTTATGCTAATTTGGTTCTGAACGCCTACAATTTCTACCTCTAAATCTTATCTTGAAAAAACAAATGTAGATAGGTGGTCCCCATTACCATTGATCAGTTACTATTAACGTGATGTTCCACTTGAAGCTATTTTACCACTGAAATTTGCTTCAACCTACCACAAGCCCTTTCTTTCCCATTCAGGGGTACACCCAAAAAGGTTTAGGTCCAGTATGAGTATATAGGGCCTCATAAATTTGGATTTTAACAACATACACAGAGCATACAAAATTAATCACTTAGCTTAACAACTTGTGACTTGGAAAGGGTACTCAACATACAAGCTTGTTAGGTATTAACCAAGGGCTGCACCTGGTAGCCCACCCAGATCTTATTAATCTGTGATGCTTACCATTAAGCCTCTTATCTGCACTAAAATCACCTCTTTTATTTAATGAGGCTACCAACCCCTCAATATAAATATGTACTAGTCAACATTCTAGCATTCAGTGCTACCCTAGTGCTTTTAGGAAAGGTTATATTAGGTCTACTCACCGCACCTCTACCTCAACTGAACTTTCTATTATAATCATAAAAGAGAGGCCCTGACCACCTGTAAAAAGCCTTATAATATCTAAGGCTTGGCCCATCCCCTCAATAAAGTATGAGTAGAGGTCACAACCTTAAAAACATGCCACATAACTGTCATCAAGTGGGTGGATGATTAACCCACCATTCAATAAACTTGTGAATCACCTAGCACTTCCAACTTGGTCCTTAAATTCTAGCTTGGACATAAAGTAAAAAATATGCACCTCAACGCCTTCATTAAACTTTTTAGAAGGGGTTTGATTTAACAACTTTTAAAGGCTTTGGTATAGAAGCACTTGCATTAGAAGTACTAAAGTTGGTTTGAAGCTGTGTACAACTTAACCCAGTTTTAAAAAACTTTGGGATGGGATCCCATGAACATCATCTTATCTGGCATAAATTTAATCATGACTGATCACCCTGTGGCCCAAGTGAAAAGCTTTATGAAGTTGAGATATCCTCTACCCTATTCCCCTTAGTCCAATCTCCATAGGGCCAATCCAATTATGTCCAAATGGTGAAATGTGATCCATAGTTTAGATGTTGGCTTATAAAATTTTAGAAACTATCTAACCATACATTGCTTATGGTAGTAACTCTTACAACCACTGAAATGAATTGTTCTTTATCTAATTGGCTTTGGCTCCAGGTATTCCAGTATTCAATTTTGCTACCTTCCAGGTAACTGGAACCCATATCAGAATTAGATAAGCCTGGAAGGGGATATCTACTGGGTGCCAAGCTCTGATCAAACCCATAACTTTATGAAAGCTATCAGAGTTCCCAATTCTGTAGGGACATGTCTTCATTAAAGACCACTGCCACATCTTTGATCATTAAGCACTGGTGATCCAACTTGTCTGCAGTGAGTCTGGATCTTGGATTAATGAATGTTTGAAACACCTAATTTCCCCACTTCCCCATAAGCTCCATCTTATAAGGCATGTAAACAGCTCTACCATATGCACCCTAGATGCTCTTCTGGGGATTGGATTACCCACACTAGAAGCCTAGTTGTTTTTTTCAGCAATCCTCTGATAATAATGAACCGTTGGCAATTTCATGATGGATAGCTTAGGTAAGACTTACCGGTTGATAAATTAGTTTAGCTAACTTGGGACGCCAATTCAGATTGGGTTCAGTAATCATTATAAAAATTATCGGTTAGCCTAATATGGGTCAGTAGATGCTACTTTTGAAGGTTCAATCATCCTTTAAAAGAAGTATGGCTTTTACTATAAACCTAAAAGGTTATAGTTCTATTATACCCACCCAAAACTATTTTAAAGGGGTTGGATGGTATATCGGGTTGTCACATCTTACTACCTCGGTGGGGATTCAAGTTTGATACTTGTCTCCGTATACTTGGTTGGGGGTTTGGGCCATAGGATCCCTTTTGGGTGGAGGGGGAACCATCTGGTAAAAACTTAGGGTCATGTCTGAGATGGCCTGAAAAAGTTGTAAAACTTGAAAGATCTTATACCAACTTATAAAAGAAGGGTTTATAATTCAACTGGTTTTGTTAGTTTTACTGGGTAGTGTCTAGCTTTAGGTTAATCTAACTATGATAGTTATAGATGGCGATAATATATGGTGGGCAAATTTTTTTGAAACCAGATTCGATATCTTATCTATTGGGGGTATGAATTTTTATGGGGACTTTTTAAACGAATTAGTCCGAAGCTAATTTTATAGAGGGAGGAAGTTGATCCTGTAACCATTATAATACAAAGTTCAAAATTATAAAGTCGCAGCGTTGATTAACCCCGGAAAGTTTAACCCTTAATTTTCAATAGCCAAAAGTTCGATTCTCGACCAATCCAACCGGTTTAACCCCAACCTTAACAGCTTAGCGTCACATAGAACCTTAACGGCTTGGCGTCACATAGCGGGGTACGCAACTACGACCCCATATTTTATATTATTTTATAAACCAACCGCTTCCCAAACCAATCTCATGACCACCTTTGAACCCCAACTTAAAGAATTGCCGGGTGACAAATTTATAAATTTATCGCGACGGGCGCGCCAGCTTGGTCTGGCGCTCGAGTCTCAGCTGGGGGATCTATCCCGGCTGGCGTTTACGGTTACCCCCACCGGTTCGGGTATTCAGGATAGTTCTATAAGCTTAAAGTCGGGTATCGCTGCTAATCTGGACGGGGTAAATCAAACTGCTTTTACTCTTAGTTCGTCAGATATGTCCGGTATCCGTTTAGTTAATGGTGGTTGGTTATTTGATGCTTTATTACCTCCTTGTTTATTCTCTCAGTTGGGGTTGCAGTTTAGATGGAAGGGGTTGCGCTAGTTGATCTCATTTTGACCCAACTGCTATCGGATGTCTAGAAGCCTCTGAGTTTTACCAATTATTTTTTCGCGTAGATTATTGTTGATAAGCTTGGGTCACCCTCGTTACGCTTTTTGTCTTGCTGGCGCTAGCTTCGGAAGGCCTTTGAACCATACCAAAAGGTTCCAAAATTGGGGGCGGCACGGTAGCTTAAACCCTCTCCCGTGTACCCTTCGCGCCTAACGTACGCTATAGTTTGAAGCTATGAAGCGGGGCCTCAACCCATAATACCACGGGTGGCGTTTTTAGGGTAGCTTAACCTTGCCATGGGTTTGGGTTGAACTGGGGCGCCGTTCGGGGGTTAACCCGGTCCTACGATGATAAAGTTTAGCTTTGCACCCGACCCGCTCTAACCCTTCTCTCTGCAAAGTTTAAAGGGCTGGTGGAGGCGATGGAGGAGATATTAACCGAGCGTGGAAGCGACCTGAGCCCAACCTTTTCACATACCCTCCGAAGGCACCGGGACCAGCTCATGGATTTCCAGAGGGAAGCTTCAAAGCTGGAGGTAATAATTTAACTTTTAATCGGTTGCGAACCTGACGGGCCTTTGAGGTTACGTTTTTTAAAGTACGTTCGCCAATTTGGATACTCGCGGGTTTCGTGTTGCGGCCCCGGAGTTGCATTTGCTTTTTGGCCCAGGGGTGATTAGGTGAAGTTGGGGCGACTTTATCTTTAGCTGGTTGCAAAGTTTGCGCTTAAGAGTAGTTGAGCTCGGCCATAAACCTTGACCAAGTTTATATGGAGAAGCTGGTGAATGGCTGTTAGCTGGCTGTTAGCTGGCTGTTAGCTGCCACTTGGAACTCAACGCTTTATAGACAATTCAAGTTAACTTCGAAGGGTAAACTAAACCAAACTGGGTTGCTAGCTTGATAACTGGGCTGGTGGGTAAATAGTTTATTTTTTAGATTATAAATTTAAAATTAGGGGTAGGGTTTTGGTACGGTGCCAACTATCTTTAGGTCCGGTTTTGATCTCGAGCCATATATTACATTCTAGTCTGCGCTTGAATTGGGTTTGGCCCCAAGGACAAAGCTTTTCGGGGGTCGGTTTGATTTTAGCTTAATTCAACTGGCAGAACAAACTTTCTTTACGATTGCAACCATTGATTCTTAGGTATTTTTTACGATTGCAACCATTGATTCTTAGGTATTTTTACGATTGCTACCATTGATTCTTAGGTATTTTTACGATTGCAACCATTGATTCTTAGGTATTTTTACGATTGCTACCATTGATTCTTAGGTATTTTTACGATTGCTACCATTGATTCTTAGGTATTTTTACGATTGCTACCATTGATTCTTAGGTATTTTTACGATTGCTACCATTGATTCTTTAGGTATTTTTACGATTGCTACCATTGATTCTTAGGTATCATGTAAAAGTTGGTGGTCTGGTATAGGTTTGGGCTTTATTGCCGCATGCAGCGTATTTCAACTTTAAGTTGGCGTCCTTTGTAGGCTTGTAACTAGCCTTTAATATAAACCATTGAAATTATTATCCTTTGCGATGGCAACCTTTTAACAGGTTTTGATTATTTAGGCCAAGTTGAACGCTTCTTTGGCTCGAGACGAACTCCTGAACGGGTAAGTGCTGCTGCCATACGCTTTTTAAATTTCGCATCATCAAACCTAGCGGATCTAACTAAAACTCCCCGATTAGGGGGTGGCCCATTCGGCGCGATTGAGTAATCGGGACAGGCTAACCGAACCCAGCGAGGCGGCTTACTTTATGAACGAGCGAACTCGTATCGACTCGTCCCATCAGTTGACTGATGCGGCTTTAAAGTAAGGGTTTGGGTTTATAGGCACTTGTGGTTTGATACTTTATAATTGTTTGATGGCATTTTGGGGTGGTGACAGATTTTATAATTGTTTGATGGCATTTTGGGGCGGTGACAGATTTCCGCCCTTCCCGTTGAATTGCTGATCAAAATTTTATAGCCAGGCGTACGAGTTACGGGCTGAACTGGGGCAGCAAGGCCAGACCCTCGCATCCAACCGCTCCCGCATCGCGCAGCTAGCCAGTAAGGATTTGGGCAATTCATTTTCGTATCCGAATGGATGCGATTGGAAAGCCCTTTACCTTTGGGATGCCATTGAAATGCGGTTTAGGGACTTTACCCGGGCTGGATGGGCTCTTGGGCCGGATCCACTTGCGGCGGCGGCGGGATCCGGTCATCCTGGGGTGCGTCATCGCGCTCGGAATCCTCCTCCTATTCTTCACCCTGGGTTGATGCGGGTCCGAGATGATTCCCCTGGATATTGGAACCTCCCGATTGATGGTTGGGGGAAGCTAATCGGGGGCAATACATTTTTTTGGAGGGTGGCATTGTGATTTAGATAATTTGATGCTTGGTTTAGTTTTGGGGGTAGGCACCAATCTGGGCACCTCTTTTAGATTTTCCAGCCCAAAAATGGTTAAAGGTTTATATTCCCGTTCGTAGCCATTATGCCATAAAACTGAGCTTGTTTCAACTAGTAACCAAGCCGGTTTGAGCCCAATCTCGGAACCGCAGTTGGCTTAAACCTTAACTCTTGCTCACTTTAAACGATCAAGCCATGGGAAGTATGGCCATGGGATAATTTTAAACCCCCTATCTAAATTTTATTAAGAGGTATCGGGTCAGGTAGCCTTCATCAAACTTTGGGATAAAGCCCCTATCGAGCTAGGCTTTATGCCAAATTAATCTTACGCGGCGCTCGTGGTTATAGAGATTGATTTTTGGCCTACTCATTATTGGACTTTAGCATGCCTTTAGGGTATAGGGGCTAAAATGGAAGGTCCGATTTCTAGAATGCTTATATGCTGGGAAGCCTATTTGAATGAAATTAAGGTTTTTAAAGTGGGGTTGACTGCCTTGTGCCAGTCAACTATACAGTTTTGCCTTACTACACCTAGTATCTGCCATCATATTTTGCTCCAGTAACTTTGGCGGGTTGAGCTCTTGCTGAACTGACATTTTTTATATTAACCGCTGGCGATTTAATTCCATCTGATGTCAGCTGGCCTATCCGTCAGCGCTCAAGGAGTTTCTATCCTTCTCAATAAACTGCCAACCTTATTGGTGGATACCATGACCCTAACCCCCTTGTATAAAAGTTATACCTTAGTTTTTTTAGTACTAGATGGTCAAGTTATACCTTAGTTTTTATGGCGTGATTTGGTAATTTTGTAGCAGCTGTTACCCCATTTCTAAATTGGTTGATATAACCCATCGATGTGGCAGGTGTCAATCGATTCTAAACAGTAATCATACCTAGCCTAATCTGTTAAGTTTTAAGATGATAATACTTTATTCTATATTAGGTGAGTTACCCAGCCTTACTTGGGTTTATTTACTACCAGATGATTTGAACTGATTAACTTAGGTTTTATACTATAGTTAACATGAACCCGCTTACTCATTACCATTGAACATAGCAAACTAATTATCATCAACCGTTTACCCAATACAGGTGAAATTATCAAATCAATCAAAAACCTACCACTCAGCCAAAACCAATTGAATCTATCGAATTACTCTATTACCATCAAACCACCCGGCAAAACCAAAGAACCAACCAAGCCCCACCAACCACTCAGCCAACACCAATTGAACGTAAGGAACACCCAACTTTCACCAACTCCCCGGCCAAATAAAATTTAGCTTTATCAAATCGACCAAAAATCACCAACACTTGGGTAAATTTAATTTACACACTAAATCAATCATTTACCACCAACTACTTAATTAAACCTATTGGATCTATCGAATTGACCAAGGAGCACCAACCACTCAGCCGATAAGATTAAACCTATCGGATCAAGCAATTACCACCAAACTGCTAATAAAAAACACACTATATTCCAAAATCCTTACGTGTATATATGTGACATATCATCCTTTAAACTCCTGGACCAAATTCCAACCTAACCTGGCACGGATGGTTTATAACTTAGTTGAAACAACTTAAACGGGCAGCTTGAAGTTATCATAAGAAAAAATCAAACAAAGCGGCTATCTTTAAAAACAAACCGACATTTAATAGCCAAGCTAACATATCTAAGTTGTAAGCGCCTAAATTGAACTTAATGAAACCCACTCAAAAATGCAGGACTCAACATCATATTGTCGAAGCAAACCCAAAGTGGATGCATTTATGATAATATAAATAGCTTTAATAAAAAATATGTTGGCTCATCCTTTTATTTTTAGGTTTAACTGATACTGCAATACCGGTTTTGAGTTATCCATCGGTATATATAAAATATATGTTGATATAGGTATAGAGTTTTACAATTATATAAGATTGAACGAATTAAAGTTTTTTGAAATTTTTTCTTTACCACTATAAGTACTTGTTAGATGCGCTGTCTGAGCTTGGCCACTGTTTAACCAAGCTGAACCTTTCTACCAATCTAACGCATTGCCTAAGCGTAGCTACTCTTAGTCAGGTCAATGGGATCATATTTACCTACACACATACTTATCTATTTATATATATAGATATTATAGATAGATTGGGGTATTATCTGGCTTTGCTCAGGTTTAATAAACAGGCGATTCAAATTGAGTATTTTCGATTTCATATCATGGATAAACCATTAACCCGCTTAGCTAAAACCATTTAACTTACCAAATCAACCAATCGCAACTGCTTGGTAAACCCAAACCAAACTTACTGAAACAATCAAAAAACCAACAGTTTACCAAACCCAATTAACTTATCAAATCAACCCAAAACTAACCGCTTACTAAAACCAGTAGGCTTATTAATCAACCTAAAACCACCAACCGCTTGACAAAATTATTAAAAACTATTCAACCCGATATCTAACTTCTCAGCTGCAACAATATACTGATTACTATTAAATATATAAAATTTTCAATTCTTTAATAAAACTTTTTAATTCACTACTATGAAGATGGTTGTACTAATTCCGAGACCTTTGTGGGCGTGCGCACAGCAATCACCAAAGTTATATCACAACTGGGTGAATAGTATAGGAACACATAGGTTACAAATAAACAACTGATGAAACATCTGTTTTATATGTAAGAGGATAAGATTTAGATATATGAGCTAGTTTAGTTTGTAGCTGATACCAATAAGGGTACTCAGTTAATTTTACTTAGTTTATTAAGAGTCCTTAAGTTTGAATTATTTATACATTTAAAATAACTCAATTTTAAATTCCACTTCTGAAAGCTTATAAATAAAAACAAATAAATAAAAGAAATAAATAAATGAATTAAAGGTAAAAATGGATTCAAATGATTAGGTTAAACTAGAAAATAAAGTTTGAGCAGGAAGTTTACTGGCAACCCTAACTTAACCTTAGGATCAATTGTTCGTCATTTATTGTTTTCGTTTGGTTTCAGGTATGAGATTTGATGATTTATCCCATTTATTTGACAATCCTCAACCACTCATCAAAATTAAACCGAACCTACCAGACTCGATTGAGAAAGGAAACTCAGTTGATTGCCAAATATTTGTTATATTCATCCATATCAAAAGATCTTCAACCGCTTGACCAAATATGTTGAACCAATCAGATCAATGAGATCATTCATACATACACTAGAGCCCTTGGTTGGGGCGGTTAAGCGCTGGAGCATCGATACAGTGAATATCAAACTTACTGAGTGCTATAAAATATAGTTACATTATTCCTGTTTGTATCAGCCCAATTTGGGCATCCTATTTATATATAAGCATATAAAAAATACTATATATGGAGAATAGATGAGATATATACTTATGAGCTAGTTTAGTTTACATCTCATAGCAATAGGGGTACCTAGTTTAATTATTTGAGGTGGGTCAACCTTGGGACAAATATACCACACCGAGAATTTTTCTAGCCAGTACAGGTTTCAAACTCAAAACCTGTACTTAGGGTGGAAGCAGTTTTACCTGCTTGGCTAACCACCCTTGGGGTACCTAGTTTAAATTAACTTAGTTTGATAAGAAAACTTAGTTTATTCAATTCAAACCATATAAACTAATTTAAGTTATAATTTATTCCCCATTTGAAAGCTTATGAAATAATATAAAGATAATAAAGAAACTATTATAAACTAGTTAGTTGGATAAATTGAAATAAATTAATAATTAATAGACAAATAGGGAGGATACCCCAGTGGTAGAGTATAGACCCTCTACCACTGCCTCCCGAGTTCGATCCCGGTAATGGACTTTGGGTAGGGGACGATTTTGACTGTGTTGGTTTTGCGCGCCAATGCCCCGAACCGAGATAGCGAATAGCAAAGGCGGTCCATGGAGTTCCTGGCCTATCATACGCCGCGCATGGAGGTTTTCCGGGTTTTATCCTCCTTTCCCATTTTCTTCACTTCCCTAATCGGTGCGGTATCGTCCCCAGGTCGGCCCACCTCGAATAAAATAAATGATAAAGTTTGAGCTGGGAATTAACCTGCAACTTTAAGTTAAGCTTAATCATTTATCTATTATTTTTGTTACGTTTTGCTGAGCATTTGGTGAATTATCTAATTAATTTGACAGTCCTCAACCACTCAGCCTAATAGATTGAACCTATCAGGCTCAATGGAGATGGGGTATTCAGTTGATTGCTGAGTGATTTGCCATTCTTAAGTTGATTTTAACTATCCTCAACCACTCAGCCAAATAAATTGAACTATCAGATTCATTGTAGAAGATGTACTGACAGATACACTTTAGTTTTTGCTAAAGATACTGTATCATCTATCCAGTAAACTCACACATACTTTTCTATTATATGTATAGATATCACCCTAACCTATCTCCACATTATCTAAAATGAAGGGTGACCGCCTGGTAAGAAAATCTGTCACCATCAGGATGTGTGAGTGTCTGACCCCAGTGCATGGATTTAAGGATTTGTATTTTAGTCTAAGTCTCTGAGGTTGTCCACCTGACTCAATCCTAGTTAATCTAAAAGGGTCACTAACTTCTTAACCTGTAAGTCAGTATATCAGATATTTCCATGCTCATGGACAACAAATTTATTTATACCTTATCTAACTCAGTTATCTAAACCTGTGTGGGGTCTTTTTGATATCCATCTTGATAATGGGTGCATAGGTTTATCAGCCCCATCAGCCCCTGTAAATTGATAGCTGGTAACCCAAAGAAGTTTCTTAACCCTATCTTACCATGCATATGCATTAGATATGGCTGGCGGTAGGAGTTTCGAACGTTGAGTTTTAAACCCTTAACAAGTGTAGATATTAATTTTTCCAGGTATAGACCCAAGGTTTGGGACGATTCTAGCCAGTTGTGGTGTTATTTCTCACTAGCTTAGTTATTGAAGGTGCACTATTTTTATATAGATTCACCTTATCAAGACTGTTGAATAATTGTGCATTGAGATGAAAATATAAGGCAAAACTGCTTTAATTACAAAGGGCAACATATATACTAGGTCAAATCAGGATCTAGATTAATTTAGTTTCAGGTAATCTAATCTAGATGGTCATGGTCTAGCGGATATCGAGTCAATTGAGTTGCGCCGGGTGGCATTTAAAATTGAGATTGAACTATATAAAATTGTATCATTATAAAGGTGGGTATTAAATTTGGGATGGTGGGCAATTCATACCAACCACTTGGCTTATTGTGCTACCAAATTGAGGTTGAATTGGTATCCATTAACTTATAGGGTGTTGAGGGGGATCAATTACCCTTTGAGGGTTTAGCTGATGGTGTGAGGAAAAGAATCCTAACTGGAAGGGTTAAGATTAACTCAGTTCTTAAATTAACTTCTGCTGCTCTTTTTTGGAAGGGGGTCCAGCTAATATAACCCCCAAGAAAGCCAAGTATTACTGTACGCTCACAGTTTGGAGGCTCATAAGCTAATACATAAAAATGCCAATTTGACTCTCTTATCTATCCAAGTTTGCTTATGAAAAACTGTGAACTTCCTTATTAGCAGTCAACATTAAGCTACAATAAGTTTTCCTTGGGTAGCTTAAGAAATGTATAAGAGGCTTCCAATAGGATCTTAGATTGTATAATAGGATAGGAATAACGCTTGCTGCTCTGATTAGGATAATAAAGATACTAAGATAATTATCAAGGTTATATTTTGATGTTTCTTTACTATCTAGATGCTAGTATCTAGATACCTCTGGGGATATCTCCTAGCCCTGCCCATCTACTAATTAGATGTGTTCTGTTTTAATCAATATATATACCAGAGTAAAGGACATGGCTTTAATAATTTCCTGAATCCAAATTGACCCAATCCTCACTTATAACGACTTTTCTTTCAGCCTGAATATGGGTATCAAGCTCTTGTGATTTTGGAGGATTAAAGGTGTAATAATAGCACCAAGTCAACCTATACTTGATTTAAAGGCAGCCCAATCTGAGCTACATCATAATTTTGTCACATACAACAAAGAGGAAGAAATAAATGGATAATTATAAATGTGCTATAAATTAGAAAGTCAGCAGGCCCTATACTTAGCATTAAGTGTTCAACGGGGATAACTTTTAACAGGTTCATTTATACTGATTTCATAAGAATTGGTATAACAAGATCATTGCATGTACAAAAAATAAGTTTACTTGGAATAAAAAGATTTGCAATAAGGTTAACGCTGTAAAACTAACTAGAGCACCCAAGTGGAGTTTTATTAGAGTATCAACCATGCAACAATAGTCTTACTCTGTTTTTGATGCCCTTAAACCAGGAATTAGGTGAGCACCCTATAGATTAGGGTTAAGAGTCATTGAGGTGATAGGCATATCAGATAATGCTGATATATCAGTAAGGATATAATGATCTTAAAATTATTTGAGGTGGGTTGACCTTGGGACAAATATACCACACCAAGAATTTTTCTAGCCAGTACAGGTTTTGAACTCAAAACCTGCACTTGGGGTGGAAGCAGTTTTACCTGCTCAGCTAACCACCCTTAGGATATGATAATCTTATTACATGATTTAATCTATCAAACTTGAGGTTTCCTGAGATTTATATCACCCAATCTAACCATCTGTTTCTAATTTTTCATTTTGCTTAGGTGAAATATAAACCCATGAGATTACTAACTAGTTAACAACGTATATAATAAGTTCCACTTTCTCTTCACTGAAACTTCTAGGAAACTTTAGTTTTGAAGGTCAGTACCAGTCTTCCTAATTGCCTAGGATAATGAGATTTCAACTTGTCCTGGGTGCTTCACACAAGACAGAACTTAGCCAGTTTATCTTTCATCAATCATGGTAACATCAACATGGCGGGATAACCTTCTGGAGTATGGGGGAGCGTAAAAATTGCATTGTGGCATCAGAAATTTAAGTAGGGCATGGGGTCAGGTGCATTATGGTCAAGAGCTCTGTATGAAGAGAGGATACTATTCATATTTTGGTTAGAAAACTTTGAGATAGTCTTCATTACATAATGAACCTACAAACGCCATAATTTTTACTGGAATGCTTGAGTCTGTAGGATCTGTTACATTGGCATGGCATTTCAATTTTTCTTTCAATTAAGTTGTATGCTAGGGTTAAATACCATGGATAGATTTGTCATGCCGCCAGGCTTGGGTTGCCTCATATAATCTAGAATTGATCTAAAACCAGAATTAACTGTTTTTCATCTGTCTATATACTACATTGGTCCTATGAGAACCTTTAAAAAATCGTTGGGTTCTCAAGTACTTCTAAAGTTCTGATCAAAGCTGATACTGGCAAAATATTTCACATTAGATGTAGTACAGGTTCTAAGTTCAGAGACATTATAGCAAGGTTCTTAAAGTTCAGTAAAATTGATTTTTTGGGTATAATAGTTAGGTTTTAACTTGGCTATACACAATGATAACACAGTTTGTTATTGGTGATGTATTGACAATCTATATCACAAGTTGATTTTGGCATGAGGGGGGTGGTAGTTAATAACTTGTATTATGGATACATATTAGGCACCACAGGTAAATATCTTAGTTAAAATTTAACTGCCAATGTAAGATGGCACTGGTGTATCAGCAAAGTGACAACTAATTGATTCTATATATAATCAATTAGATAGAAAATATAGCTTTTTTGGGTAGATCTCTATATCAGGTTATAAAATTTTAAAGAGTTTTATTCCCACTTGGCTAAAAAAATCTAAAAGCCTGAAAGCAACTAGAGCTGAAAGTGGCTATAAATGGTTTATGGATGTTATAATCTGTGATGGGCAATGATCTGAACCTGTTTCAGATTGAAATGATGAGGGATTCTAACACCCTCCTCTGAGATCAAACCTCACAAGATAATTTTTTGCCTGCGATAGATGCTCAAGAATGGAAAAGAAAATATTATTGAGATTCAGGAAATGCTAGAAAGTATGATCCTGACCATGCCATTAATTGTTGACCTGGGTGAAACTGAATTCTGAATCCCAGAACTAAAACCTGGAAGCCCAAAAGACAATGGGGTGTAATAATCAGATGTCAACAGAAGAGGATACCTACTTTCAACCTTTATAATGGAGGATAAGGTAAGATTTTGATTGAGGAGGGACCAGGCGCTCTCTACAACAAAAGTTCTTCACTCAACCTATATTATGAAGAATTTTGACAAGTTAAAGTTTGTTCCAAATTTTCACTAGATTTTGATTAAAATATTTTTACATCACCTTTTAAACTCATGACAATAGCACCTAGAATTAACTAACAGGCTGTTGCCAATAAATGGACTCAACTGAACGATTTTTCCCATCACTCTTCAGGTGCCATTCTGTCACTAAGAGCCATCCTAAAAGTAAGCTAGAATCTTTCAAACATTCCTGGGCAACATAGAATCTAAATATTCAGTTCCATTATAGTGGTGAAGCTGAGAGCGGTGCTCACTATGGGGCCTTGAGTTGTTATAATTAAAAACCTTGATCAAGAATTTGAAAATAATTTTAGTAATGAATCTCCCCCCATATAATGGGGCAAGTAGCACATCCGATGGATTAACACATCACAATATGATAATCTCCCTTACAGCCTGTGAGCTTGAAATTCTGGGAACCTTGAGTTTAGCTTGCCTAACCAGGCTTTGACCTACACTATCATCAATATGACAGAACTAGCAGTACCATCCAGAAGCGCTTGGATGGGATTTACTGACTGGAGGCCAATCCAGCTTCTCTCAAGCCACAACAGTATCCTCTTACATGTAAAGGCTTATGGCTCAGCTACCATGGCTACTAATAAGTTAGCAATGTGGTGGAACCCTAACTTCACTTTATTGTACATCCAGCTCTCCATAATTCCTCCAGTTTAGTAGGGCTACATCATCAGGGGTGTTGCATCAGTAGGAGAATATATAATCTTAACTGCAACTTGATTATCTTTAAGGCTGCTTCTACATTTAATATGATAACTATGAGGTGATTTAGGACAATTAATGCCTCATTAACAATGATCAGAATCAAATTGCCATATTGGATGATGGTCTTATAAGCTATATATGATCAACTTACTCATTGTTTACAAGGCGTAGTGACTGAGGTACGCAAATATGGGAAGCAATCCCCCTCCAAATCTCCCAACCAATTATTGAATCTCAAATTTCTGTGTTGCAACGCCTTATTCATGTAGAGAATTGACTACAGGACTGCAACTTGATACCAGGAACTATCCACAGCATCCAAGATTAAGGGTTTTAAAGGCCTCAAGGTTCCACCGGAGAAGATGGTTTTGGAGAATCCTGAGGTCCTGAAGGGCCTAGAGAGCTTTGAGGCTCAGATGGAGAAGAAGGGCCATGAGGCCTCAAAGGGCCGCCTGACCCCCTGGGTCCACTACCCCCTTCACTGAGGGTGTGGAGGATCCATGAAGATGTAATTTACTGGTAAAGGTTAAAGCTTTACATAAAAAGATAGAGCAGATAGCCTAAGGGTGCGTTGTCCTCCCTGATGGCCAAAGTTATTGACCCAAACTCACTTTGGAGGCACTAGATAAGGAGATGGAAATTTTAATGCATTTACTAATGTCATTAATACTTGCCTCAATTGGTCAAGACAAGCTTATACTGAACTCCGAGGACAATTCAGCTGCAAAGCTGAGATTTCTGCTCTGAAAGTTCAGATGGAGCAAAAACCAATACAGCTACCCTCAACCAATGCTGGAACGAGCTGCAAGGTGACATAAGAAAATAAAAGACATTTAGAATAATGCGCTTCTTACAACTTTTCAAAAACAGTGACTTTCAAGGTGAGCTATAGTGCTGAGCTGATTATAAACACTCTTTCTTCCCCTTCTAGCTCTGGCTCTAAACCCAGATATGTGGATAGACTCATCCCAGGTCAGAAGAGCATTTAATCATTCTTACTTGTTTATGAGTGCAATGGAGGAGGTCAATGACAGGCAGAAGGTGAAGCACATCCACTCCTGCCTCTTCAGGGAGGCCAGAGAAGTTATCATCCCCTCAATTGCATGACTGTTAGACCTGGGCGCAGGTCAAGATCGCTTTGATCCAAGAGTTAGGAAGTAATCATGCCCTTTCAAACCAGGCAGGGTTTATGTTGATCCACCTTGATAAGGGGAAAGTCCTACCAACTTCACAAGTGATTCTACACCAGCGCTCAACCATTAGCCACTATTAATCCCACTTCTCCATTTGACGCCATTACCTATGTTATCTCTGTCCTTGAGTCCTGGCCTGACGTCCAACTACATATAATAGGGCTTAAGCGTAATTTTACATGCATGAAAGAAATAAAAGAGGCTCTGAACAAAATTCCTCTTGCTATGGTGAATAGATTTCCTAACTCTCAGAGACCCCCATTCAGCCACACGTGCTTGCCATTTAAATAAGGGACAAATCATACCCATCTCTCCTACTGCAAAGGTCGTTTTCACACCATGGATCAAAGTTATTAGCGGCGCACTAAGGAAACAGAAAATTAAACTGTTGGTAAAAGAGATCTCAGAATGAAGAAAGGGGCTCTTTGTGTTGATGATCCTTATACCATGCCTCTAACTAAAACCTTATCAATTGCTGCTCCTGTATGAATTACTTTGTTGATGCTTGTATGAATGAACTATCTATTTTTAACAATAAACATCTCAATACTATTTATTCTTCTTTTTTTTTAGTACTAGATGGTCCACTATTTATTCTTCTTTTGATGATTCATCAATGGTCCTTACTTTAACGCCACAGTATGGGAGACTGGTAACTAGGGCTATTTTTGAAAAAACCATTAGATGTTCATTCTGGCAATCTTTAATACCAGACTCTCGGTGAATGTCATTTCCTCATAAATTATTTAAGAGATTAAGGTTGATTCTAATTAGCCACATTATATGATATATGGAACTGCCAGTATCCAATATATGAGGTCCAATGAGGCCCATTCCATGTTATCATTTAGGATTTGGAAGGTATCCTTTGACACTTTAGCGTTGGCCCTTGAAAAACTCAGCTTTAAATTACTGTTGGGACTTAAGTCTTTGGGTGTATGCTACCATCATTCACTACGCTGAGGGGTTTTTATCTTTAAATGGGACACATGCCCATTAGTACTTAAAGCTTCCAAGTATTGCAAGAAACATATGAAAGCCTACATTTGATTACTGGAGATGAATGACAAGAATGATAATTGAATATCATGTCCATAAAACCTGCTGCAACTACCACCACATGTTGTCAATGGTATAGTAAAAAGCCTTAATATTCTCTGGAACCAATAGTGTCTCCTCTAAATTCCAAGACATATTTAACACCTGGGTGCACGTGAACATGCTCCTTGGAGCCTATTGGATATATGAGGTGTCAATAACATATTAGTGAGGGAGGTCTTAACCTGTTCTAGAGACCTTGATCCTGAATATGCGGCCCCATCTTGGTGCTACTGAACAATTTGACATCCAAGACGTGCATGGAGAGACTTAACACCCCAATAGCATATGTACAGCTACTTCCGCTGACAAGATTACTAATGAATGAGGGGTTGGGAGCCTCCATGATTTTGGGCTAGTGGCGTCACCCACGGTTGCCCTTATTGAGATTTTAGTTGGAGGCGAATTGACCCCTGAACAAAGGTAAAGGTCAACGAGCTACTGGAGGAAGATGCTGACCTGTTCTCCACCTCCACGTACATCTTTGGCAAGATGAAGGGGGTCATTAATGATATAGAAATGTGGGGTGCTTCCCCCAATCAAGCGCGGCCTTATTAGAAGAGTAATGGAGAGGAGGTTCAAGTCATTACAGAGCTCAAGGAAATTGTTAGAGGCGGGACTGCTGGTAACAAACAAGAGCCCATGGGCATTGTCCGTCCTACTTGTTTATAATAAGTATGGATTACACCAAGTTGTTATGTACTACTAAAACTTAATTCAGTAACCAAAAATAACAGTTATTCATTGCTACACATTGATGACTTGCTATGCTTTCTTGCAGAGATCAAAACATTCTTGGTGATAGATTTTTCCAGAAGGTACTGAAAAGTTGAGCTAGCCTCAGAAAATTAAGCCAAATGCGCACCAATCACCAAAAAAACTATTTGAGCTGACATGAATGCTACAAGTGTTATGAAATGCCCAGTCACCTTTCAATGAGATATGGATAGAGTTCTGGGTGACCTAGAGTTATTGTGCATATTAGTTTACCTCAACAAATTACAATAATCTTCAAACATCCGTGGACATTGATGATATCTTCATCATTACTTTAACCAACTAAGGCATTCTTCTCATAAACTTAAGCCCCCTAAATTCTCGTTTTCATTTCAAGATCAAATCATTGGGCATAAAAGTCACAAAGCAAGGGATCCATTTTAGACATAATTTGCCGCAATCAAGAAAATGACCCCTCCTTAAGCATTAGAGAAATTTAAATGCACAAGATATAGTAGGTTACTACAGAAAAATCATTCTGCGGTTCACTGACCTCAATAAACCACTGTTTTACCTGCTTTAAAAACATTACTTCAAATGAAAATCTGAGCAGGATTTAGCGGTTAACCACCTTGGAACCACTTTAATTAGACAGCCTGCCCTCATATATCTATAATTACATTATCCTTTCCTGATATCTAAAAACGTCATGATGTAGCTTTGGGGCCATTCTGGCACAGTAAGACAATCAGCAAGTAAACCAAACAGTGATATAATTCAGTAAAGCCATATTATGAGCTGAACTACAGTATTACCCAACAGGAATGCTTAGCCATGCTTCTTGTATTTAAGTAACTTTGACTTATCTATATGGAACTCACTTCATTATCATCACCAATCAAGTATCACTCAAATAGCTCCAACAGATGAAAGATCTGGATGGGATGATCGCTAGATGGGCGCTACAGCTACAAAGCTATGACTATTCTATATTTCATTATGCCAACACTACCCACAAGAATAAAGATGGACTGTCAATGATGCTGAAGTTGGTGTTAGGATTTTTGCCCATATTCCCAGCCTGCTAGATTACCAGAAATCTCTAGGGGATAATTCTCTAATGCAAGGTGAATTGAAAATTGGTGGACCCTCATTTTGGAGTAACTATATTTGGGGGATTTTAGGATATTCGCCTAGTCATATCCGTCTGAGATCAATTCAGACAAATGCTTAAGATCTCTTTGGGCAGAGTTGCCAATGAAATAGGGGCATCTGATAGTGATTAACTATCAGGTGTACTGATTTGGATTGGTCAGGTTTCATCACTGACTGATTGGGAATGTTAGTAGCAAGTTGTGAGGCAAGTGATGCCGCCTGCAACTAGCAAATCAGTCAGTTGGTTTGTGACCTGCCCTAATGGGTAATAAGTCCCATTACCTAAGCAGGTCGCTTTCCAAATATGGTTGGTTCACTTGGATCAAGAGGAAAATGCTAGGGACACGTTTTCTGACTCTTTCCATTTAGATCTCAAGGATGTCCAATGACAGAATCCTAGCCAGGATGGGGAAGACCATCACGGCTGAGATGAGGATGGGTGATTCAATGGCAACGGCTGCCGTTTCATCAAAGAGGTTTCAACTGAGGGTTAGACAACCAAATACCCACTATAAATTCCCTAGAATTCAATCATAATAAAAAGCAGGTTATAGTAAAACAGTTAGATAATACTACAAATATACAGTTCTATAGATTTCATCTAGTATATAGTTTAAAAGTAAACTATTATCAGCTTTCAATTGTTCTATTCTTCTCAAGGATATTATTGCTGTGTGCAATAATTGGGAGACTCTTAAGGAAAAGAGTAAAGATCTGAGTGGGGATCTAGAGAAGAAGGAGAAACAATTAGGGATTACTGCCGACTGTATGTTGGACTGAAGAGACTGTCACCAGGGAATCTCAGAGAAGATTTGGTTGGAAAGAACGAGGGAATAAATCCCTATATCAAGAAATCTCAAGTATTTCAAGCAGGAATACTGGCCGAGCGTTGATCCATGATAAAATTACACTCAACTACAGATAATAGTCATCATACTATTATTATCTGATAATATTATATACTATACAATGCAGACGAAGTGCACAAGTGCTGAACCTTTGCAGTAATAAGTTTATTGGGGTTGTTTGCTGATAATAACCAAAGACAATAAATTTTTACAATTTGGTGCTCACTACAAGGATGTAGTTGATTTGAAGAACTTATAAGGATGTCATATAAACTAGTTATGAAAATTGTGGATGGAGTTATCCACTGTGAATCAGAATGTCCTAAACTCAGAGGATCATCGGGAAAATGCAGCCTTGAAAGAATGAGTCACCAAGATGGAGGAAGGGATCGATAATGTTGCAAGTTTCAGGAACAAGTTACTTGGGAAAGTAACTTCGTTAAAGAAGAAAGAAGGGGACCTAATTTAAGAGGTCTTATACCTGAAAACGGAGCAAGAAGCATATCGCATTTGTTTGAGAAATTTCAGCGCTGAAATAGAGCAACTGATCAAACAGGTCAAGGAACTTAAAACTCACAAATGCGATTGTGAGCCAATTGTGGCAAGTTATGTCAAAGTAAGAAGTCCTCTTATGATAATTGGGAAGTTGAATACCCCAAGAAACATGCTGCACACTTTTGCTGCCAATTTTGGAGATGATGCCTGAAGTCACTCCC